>JAPJBO010000642.1:0-132583 GCA_030068145.1 Diplonema papillatum
CGCGCCGTCGGCGCGTCAAGTTGTAACTGGTCGACTCAGATACCCCGGCTGTAGACGCCGGCCATTGTGTGTTAATCTGAAGCGACAAGACTAAATCAGCGTTATGGGATACAGCCGGGTTCTTTGGACGCGCAATTGCGTGCACACAGTCAAAAACAACGTGCAACCCGGACCCAGATACCCCGGCCGTAGATGCCGGCCATTGTGTGTTAATCTGAAGCGACAAGACTAAATCAGCGTTGTGGGATACAGCCGGGTTCTTTGGACGCGCAATTGCGTGCACACAGTCAAAAAAACGTGCAACCCGGACCCAGATACCCCGGCCGTAGATGCCGGCCATTGTGTGTTAATCTGAAGCGACAAGACTAAATCAGCGTTATGGGATACAGCCGGGTTCTTTGGACGCGCAATTGCGTGCACACAGTCAAAAAAACGTGCAACCCGGACCCAGATACCCCGGCCGTAGATGCCGGCCATTGTGTGTTAATCTGAAGCGACAAGACTAAATCAGCGTTATGGGATACAGCCGGGTTCTTTGGACGCGCAATTGCGTGCACACAGTCAAAAAAACGTGCAACCCAGACCCAGATACCCCGGCCGTAGATGCCGACCATTGAGTGCTAATCTGAAGCGACAAGACTCCATCGGCGTTGATTTCTTTTGGCTGATAATGGTGCTGCATCCCTATGGGATACAGCCGCGGGTTCTTTGGACGTGCAATATTGTGCAAACAGTAAAAAAACGTGCAAGATACCCCGGCCCTAGATGCCGGCCATTGTGTGTTATCTGAAGCGACAAGCCTTCATCGATGTTGATTTCTGTCGGCGGTTTGCCTCTGAGCGAACTTCTCATATCCACTCTCGCAAAAAGCGAGGTTGGAGGGGTGAAACCTGACGAATGCAGGCCCCGCCGTTTGCCCCCTATTTTTTAGTAAACCCCCCCTCGCTTAATATTTTGTAAATATTATGAGGTTTTGTAAATATTATGAGACTCTGCCCTTAATATTTACAAAACCCGAAATCTCACCATAGCAACCCCAAGAAATGACTGACCTGCCATCACGGGAAGATGGTGTTTGCAGTGCTCGTGTGCAAGCTCCATCGTATCGGACGAAGACACTGGAGAAGGTGAAGACGCCTTCGAGGGACTGGCATCACGGGCCAGATTATCCGTTGTCCGGGCCGAGCAAGAAGCAGCCGGTGTCTTCGACGGCTTCGGAAGTTCACTATCTGGTGACATATCAAACATCTTGCGTTCGATGCCCTTAACCCCTGGAGAGACCAGCAGCTGAAAGAGACGCAGGGAGAACAATGGTGCCAAGAAGCGTGCACGTTTAACAGAACCGACCTTCTAATCCACAAATAACGCTAGAATACTGCAAAGATGAAGTTGGCGGCCGCCACGTGGAGCACGGCACTGCAGAAAGCTCGTGCAGCAGGTACTCCCAGGAAGGAAAGTTGCTCGTCAAAATAAAAAAACGGAAAATGTAAATAATAAGAGATTTTGTAAATATTAAGAGCATTTGTAAATTAAGAGAATGCAAATATTAGAAAAATGTAAATATTAGGCGACGGGGGGGTTTACTAACAATCTTGCGGGTGTGCCCTTCAATGTATTGTGCAGGCTAAAAAGACGTAGGCAACGTGTTTTGGTGATTGCTCAGAATTCCTTACCTGAATGTACGCAGGGTAAAGTACAAGTGGGAAAAACGATCAACCGGCACACAAACAAAACGAAGCGCCTGTCTTTTTGTACTCCCCTCCCCTCCGACACAACTACCAACACGCGCAGGTTCGTGCGGAAGATCTACAGCTCTAGCAAATTTATCTAGGCGCGACTGCACGCGGCTCCCAACCCCCGCTCCGAAGCGCTGCGGAGGGGGGGGGCCGGGGGCGGCGGCCGCGGAGTACAAAACCCTGAGAAAAGGGGAAAGGTTGCGGGGTTGGGGGGTGGTTGAGGGAGGGGGGGGGAGTGTGCGCTCCCGGGAAATCAACGGGCGAGGGGAAGGGGGGGGTCGGTAGAAGCGGCGGAAGAGAGCCCGCGGGGGACGGCCCCGTGCAGAGGACGAGAAGCCCTCTCCTGGACTTCATCCTATAACGCACCCGCCAACGCGTCTTCGCGGCGGAGTCCTCGGAAGCCGGCAGTGTTGCGCTAAGGGAAAATGCGGCTAATTTCAGCCGGAAGAACAGTTCTTGACAAACTGACCGGCTGATGATCAGCCGGCTGATTTTTGGAAGGTCTGCCGATCAGACGGGTTTTGCGACAACATCTTGATTCACACACCTTACCCGGTTGTAGTGCGTCAAGCTGATTCTGCTCCACGGGCGACGTAGCCAAAGCTGTTGAAAATCGGCTGATTTTGTGCGAGTCTGCCGTAAAAAAAAGGGGCTCGAATTTTAATCAGCCGGCAAGCCGGTTGATCGCGCGCACACTGGAAGCCGGAGCTGAAAAAAGCGGGCGTCACACCCGCTTTTCGGGTGTGACTTGGGCACACCCACTTTAACTCCAGATTCTGAGGTCGGACCTTGCTGTGTAGCGCGCGCCCGGGTACCACAGCGGGCGGCGTGGTATGGGGTGGGCAAGGGGTGCAGGGAGCTGCGGGGAGGAGTGGTACGACGGAAAACCTCAAGACCTCTATCTTACGTGCCCACCGAGTGCTCTAGCAGGCCCCCGCACACTTATCGCCAAGCCACACACACTGTCGGCGGCAGGTACACATGGACGGCGGGGTACGGGGCATGCTCAAGGGGTGCAGGGAGATGCGGCAGAACACGAGAGCTGCGGGGAGGAGTGGTACGACGGAAAACCTCAAGACTCTATCTTACGTGCCCACCAAATGCTCTAGCAGGCCCACGCGCGGGATATGGGGCATGCGCACGGGGTGCAGGGAGATGCGGCAAGGCGGAGCCTGCGGGGTTACGGTCACGGCTGAAAATCACAGACTGTATCTTACGTATGCTCCAGCGAGCCACAGTGGAAAAGGGAGGCGTAGAGACGCTATCCTGCGCACCCATCAGTGCGTCCAGCGCAAGCGCCGCGCACACCAAGGCGCAGCATACACAGTCGACGGGGAGGGTATCGTACTCAACGAAGATGCGGCAAGACAGACGAACCCCAAGGACTCCATCCTACGCGCTGGGCGAAGCCCACGCACTCGAAGCTGCATTGGCACGCAGGCAGACACGGTTGAACACACTGTATTTAAGCCGGCCCTCCCCTAGCCCCTGGAGCTGCATCGCATTGCCTGCCGCTGCCGGTCGCAATCTGCCAGGTCCATCCTTATCTCCTGGGTGCTGCCTGGTACTGCCTCCTTCGCGTGGACGGCCCTGAGATTACCCCCCTCGGGTGACGCCACCACGCCACATTTTTTTCATGCTGTGCCTTTGACGGTTCGAAGGGAGTCCGCGCCGGAGAAGATGACGCGAATGAGTGCAAGCGCCGGAAAAACACGAACTGCGCGGTGCGCAAGAAAAGGGTCCCGTGCGGACCATCGCCGCAGATCCTATGCATCCCGACCTCGGATCTTCAGGCGGGGGCCACTTCAGAACGGGTCTGGCGGGGTGAGTTTCGACACCTCCCCTTTTTCGCGGGCACAAGTGTACTGAGGAAAGCCCGCTAGCATCGGAAGCCAAGCTTCACGTGTTCAGCTGTACTGCAGAGCACGGAAGGATCTGCGGGTCGAGTGGCATGGTCCTTTGACAGAGTGAGCCGATGCCTCTCATCTCACCTTTGAGACACGGCTGTGTCATGCATGCTCTTGACAGGCGCTAACGTCCGGCATTGCACGTGTGTTGCAGTTGGGTGGAATTGGAGCATCAAGGCGTGGCATACCCTTGTGGCCTTGCTAAACACGAGTTTGTGATCGGTGCCGTCGACGCCTCCCACGACGTTTCCACGTCTCCAAGAACTTAGTCCGGTCGAGTTGAAAAGCACAGTTTCGATCCCAGCGGTCGCCCTTCAAGTGTTCAATGGAGCCTTGTTCCAGGTGTATGCGGTGATGCACAACGCAGAAGCCGCGATTTCATCGGAAAAGCTTCCGGCGCTTCAGGAGTTGGGGACATCGAAAGCTAGCGCTCTTGATCGCCATCATCTGGGTTGCCGGCGGATCGATCGGTTCATCATGGCACCAACAACGGGAGTTTGCTCCAGGAAGAAGCTCAATCCCACTTTGCTGGTGATAAACTGCAGTGCTGCGCACCCGAACGAGGGAAAGGCGTGCCATGGAAGACCGCACGAACAGTGCAGTCTACCCCCCCCCCATTTTGAACGACACCTAACTACATCCCCCCCAACCCCACCCCGTCTTGTCTCCCCCTAATCCGTCTCTTTGCTTACTGTTCTGCTTCTCTTTTTCTTTTTTTTTTCTATTCCTTCTTTTTTTCCTCGGTCTCTTTTTTCCTCCCCTCCTGTTCTTCTTCTTCGTTTTTTGTTGGTTTTGACTTCCTTTCTCCCTTGTTTTTTGAGTTGCAGCAGGGGTTCGGTCGGGGGCGGTCATACCGAAGTCAGACATGACTCTAGTCAGGCTTCGGTATGACATTACTGCGACCTGAGCCAGATGGAGCCGGTCGACGTCGGATATGCTCTGACTTCAGTTGACTGTAGCCTGACTAAGCCAACAGTTATGCTGTTTTAGCCTGACTTCAGTATGACCTGAGCCGGTGTATATGGAGGCGGATCGCCGTCGGATATGCTTTGACTTTAGCTGACTGTAGCCTGACTACGGCAACGGTCGTACTGAAGTCAGATTGGTATGACTTTACTGCCACCTGAACCGGACTCGGGGTCGATGGCGGATATGCTTTGACTTTAGCTGGCTAGCCTGACTAAGGCGACAGTTTCACTCTGACTGCAGCGTGACTAAGGCGACGGTTAGGTCATACTGAAGGATGGATTCTGAGCGGGCACCCACGGACCGTGTGGCTACCATTTTCGTGAACCGAAATAGAGGTCCAACCACAAGTCCTCACGATCGCAGGACCCCTGGCGTACGTAGGACCGACCCGCCCTTCATGAGAAAAAAGCGAAGAACAACAAAAAGACCCCCCACCCCCCCTTTTTTCTCCGACTGCCGGTCTCTTGTTTGCATTCGTTGGGTTTGCGGGAGCTCATTGGCATGCCACTGGACGAGTTGTCGCACTCAACGGTCGTGAATTTGTTGCATTAGTGTGATTGTCGGGCCTTCGACTGCCCTGAGCAACGCACTATAGAGTTGTCGCGACTCAACGGTCTTTCGGCAATCCGTACTCGAATCCCGGTCAGGGCGTAGGAGGTTGACCAGACCCCCCAAGCCGCCTGACACGGCTACGAACGCATTGAACCGACCCTGCTGTGACAGCCGACAGTGTGTGCAGGTTTTGAGTGATCCCCACCCGATGCAAGACGAGTGCTGAGACCTTGATGACCCACTGGATGGATACGGGCCACTTGATAAAGTTGCTAGCCCACTTGAATCGTGGCGAGTGCCGAGACCACGGCGGCCCGCTATAAACAGGGTGCAGGATGACTGCTGTGAACTTATGCTCAGCAGGATGACTGCGACCATCGTCCGCTGACCTATTTGATGCAGACCGAGTGCTGAGACCACATGATGGTGCAGGACTGTGTAGGGTGCCACTTTGAAGTAGGATACGTCATGCTGATCCACTTGACTCAGCGCAGGATGAATGCTGACCAATGTTTGTGTAGAGCGCGATTCGATCATGATATGTTGCAAGCATCTGCCTGTGCTGACACTCCAAACAGCACCACCGTTGCCTGCACCGACCACAGGTTTTGCGCGCATTGGAGCCACGTGCGCCGGTTGCTTCGTCAGAAACACACCACACCCTCACCCGCACCTTTCTACCAGTGCGCAATAAGGTGCCTCCCCTCTCCCTTGTCGTTTTCATCCCTTGGTCCCTTTCCAGTGCTCTTTCCTTATCTTCGTCTTCTTACCCAACCACCCTCTCCTAAACCGCTCCTTCCCCCACACTTTCTCGCCCCTTGCATTCCAGAAGAAATGTCTGATGAATCAACGGCAGACCCGCCGTTTCCTGCACCTCCCGGCCCCATCTACCTTCGTAGTGGCGTGCGAACAGTCAAAAAACGTGCAAACAGACCAAGGTGCCCCGGCTGGGGGTGGATACCGACCATTGTGCGTTAATCTGAAGTGGCAAGCGTTGCGCTTCTGGCTGCTTGCGGAGCGCATCCCTATGTGATACGGCGTTGCAGTGCGACTCGACCGTTGGGTAAGGGGGCGTCCCGGACAGCTTCGGGAAGAACACGCTCGACGCCATGGTGATGGACGGCGGCACCATGAACAACGTCGACGCCGTCGCCGGCCTGCAGAACGTCAAACACGCCATCGCTGTGGCGAGGGGTGTCATGGTGCACACGACATGCCCGTACCGGAATTAACTCGGACCAGGGAAAACCCCTGGAACACCGGAGCGTTCCGAGTTAATTCCGGTCCACAACATCTCCGGTCCGGACTCATTCCGGCCCAGAATATATTTCTGTTTAGGGTGGCCCTTTCTTGCTCCGAAGAGAACCTATTTTTTAACAACGGCCAGAGACCCTCAACCCCCCCCGGAATCTCAAGCGAACTTTAACTCTAAAACCAACAAAAAACCATGCGAACCGCGAGAGTGCTCGCGCTGCTGGCGGCGGCGCTCGCGCCGGCTTCGGCGCGGTGGGTGGTGGTCAACACGTGGGGGGCCCGATGACGGCCACCGACGCGGCGGCGCACGTGATGCACGACGGTGGACGCGCTGGTGGCTGGGTGCAGCCGGTGCGAGGCGTTGCAGTGTGACTCGACCGTTGGGTACGGGGGCGTCCCAGACAGCTTCGGGAAGAACACGCTCGACGCCATGGTGATGGACGGCGACATGCCCGTACCGGAATTAACTCGGACCAGGAAAAACCCCTGGAACACCGGAGCGTTCCGAGTTAATTCCGGTCCACAACATCTCCGGTCCGGACTTATTCCGGCCCAGAATATATTTCTGTTTAGGGTAGCCCTTTCTTGCTCCGAAGAGAACCTATTTTTTAACAACGGCCAGAGACCCTCAACCCCCCCCGGAATCTCAAGCGAACTTTAAGTCTAAAACCAACAAAAAAACCATGCGAACCGCGAGAGTGCTCGCGCTGCTAGCGGCGGCGCTCGCGCCGGCTTCGGCGCGGTGGGTGGTGGTCAACACGTGGGGGGGCCCGATGACGGCGGCCACCGACGCGGCGGCGCACGTGATGCACGAGGGGCGGGGGCTCGCGACGGTGGACGCGCTGGTGGCTGGGTGCAGCCGGTGCGAGGCGTTGCAGTGTGACTCGACCGTTGGGTACGGGGGCGTCCCAGACAGCTTCGGGAAGAACACGCTCGACGCCATGGTGATGGACGGCGACCGGAATTAACTCGGACCAGGAAAAACCCCTGGAACACCGGAGCGTTCCGAGTTAATTCCGGTCCACAACATCTCCGGTCCGGACTTATTCCGGCCCAGAATATATTTCTGTTTAGGGTAGCCCTTTCTTGCTCCGAAGAGAACCTATTTTTTAACAACGGCCAGAGACCCTCAACCCCCCCCGGAATCTCAAGCGAACTTTAAGTCTAAAACCAACAAAAAAACCATGCGAACCGCGAGAGTGCTCGCGCTGCTAGCGGCGGCGCTCGCGCCGGCTTCGGCGCGGTGGGTGGTGGTCAACGTGGGGGGGCCCGATGACGGCGGCCACCGACGCGGCGGCGCACGTGATGCACGAGGGGCGGGGGCTCGCGACGGTGGACGCGCTGGTGGCTGGGTGCAGCCGGTGCGAGGCGTTGCAGTGTGACTCGACCGTTGGGTACGGGGGCGTCCCGGACAGCTTCGGGAAGAACACGCTCGACGCCATGGTGATGGACGGCGACATGCCCGTACCGGAATTAACTCGGACCAGGAAAAACCCCTGGAACACCGGAGCGTTCCGAGTTAATTCCGGTCCACAACATCTCCGGTCCGGACTTATTCCGGCCCAGAATATATTTCTGTTTAGGGTAGCCCTTTCTTGCTCCGAAGAGAACCTATTTTTTAACAACGGCCAGAGACCCTCAACCCCCCCCCGGAATCTCAAGCGAACTTTAAGTCTAAACCAACAAAAAAACCATGCGAACCGCGAGAGTGCTCGCGCTGCTAGCGGCGGCGCTCGCGCCGGCTTCGGCGCGGCAGTACTGCCACGCTTCCTCAACGCTTCAGACAGACGCCAAAGTGTGCTATCTAGCACAACCGTCGCATCGAAAAATGTGATCAGTCCAGACCCCGACAATACCTTGTTGACCTCGACTTCGGTACCGATACCCAAACCTGTTGGGGTCACCATTGGATGCCGGAGAAGCGCAGCTGCCGATCAGCTGGTAAAGCGCTTGGAGACCGTCGTAGATGTGGAGGTCTTGGACGTGCGTCCGAGCGTCAGCGAGTCCATGTTGGTCAGTGCGGTGGCAGCTCATCATTGCCATTCGCATGCGTTAACGAGGACTCAGATCCGAGACGTAGCAGAGTTTTTCAGCAACGCTTCGGAGAACCAGTCAAGTGCCAACATTGTGCAGAAATTCGCGGCTGCCAATAAGTTGGGATACCTGGACTTCGCACAGCTGTTACACCTGCTTTTCACAGGTCCACCATCCGACACTGCCACATTTGCGGCGAGGAACATCGTGCGCATTTCCGCAGAAGCAGGCCATGTGGCATGTGATCAGTACATGTACGTGTGCTTGCCGTCCGAGTTACAGCTACCTCTTACCGTCGTCGCGATGGAGGAGGATATTATCGCCAGTCCAGAAGACTCGCTTCATCCTTTTCCTGAGGCAAAGTCCAACACGTCCGAAGAAAAGGTGTTCGGATGTCTGGAATGCAACGGCCACTTCCGTTTGAGAGGCTTTTCTGCGAAGCGAAAGTGCCCGGATGACAGTCTGTGGATATGTAACGTCTGTGGCAAGAATTGCAGAGACGGCTGGCGCTGCTCAGAATGCACGTGTTGTGCGTGTCCTGACTGTTTCGGGGTGATCCGGGCCCGCCTGGGTGTAAAGGCAGAGGATGGACCCACAGTCCTGTGTCCAGGTGACCGCCCCCCATACCCTGACACAAGTCCTCCGCGGAAAAGTCGGAAGACAGCGTTGAAATCCGATCCAACCCGCTCCAACGACCAACGTGAATTTGGCCCTTCATTGAAGGGTTGGGAATTTCACGTGTACGACTCGCGCCCCGGCGCATTGCAAAAAGCGGTGGCTGATGGCTTACGTGAACGCGGCGCCGTTGCAGGCAATAACGGGTTCTCCGCTGTCGACCCTCGGCTGCATGCCAGCACGTACGTTGTATGAGTTGACAGGAGAAAACTGCTTCGATGTGGAAGGGAAGACGACGTTTTGCAAAGTGTGCAGAACAGCTATCCTCCTGAAGGCCGTCCCCTATCCGACTAGTGCTAAGGCGGCTGCATACGCATTCGGGGTAGAGCAGAACTGGTCGGCTCTGTCCGCCAAGTCGTCGCGGACGAAGCACTTGAAGAAGTGTGCCCACGTCGCTGCGCTCACGGTGTTGAAAGCTCGAAGCGTCCGCACTGCGGTAGCGGGCGTACCCTCCCGGCCCGAGCGGCATTCCAACACCGAAGACCGCATCTTGCCATTGCGTACAGATGAAAGGCTTGAGACACCGCTCTACAATCTGAATGCCCGTGCCTATGTCGGTGTCATGGGTGGTCTCAGCCACCGCCAGATCGCTCACCAATTGTGGGGCGAGCAGCTGCAAGGAACCGCCGTCACAAAGAGGCACGGGCTCCGACGAGACATCCGGGAGCTCATCGGCGTGTGGGCGAAACTGCTCTTGTTTCGGCTGCGACAGGATCTACTGTCACGTGGACCGAAGTGCGTACCGCCTTTGTTCGTTGTGGTCGACGGTTCCTCGTTGCCGCATTGTGGTGATGAAGTCTTGGCCGTCCGGTTGCGGTGGGTAGACTTGTCGTCGCCACTGCTGGTGAAGGAAGTTTTCGTCGGCCTAGTATCGGCCGTCGCGCTCCCAGCACGAAAACCGAGGCCTAAGGGCACGAAGATCCCCAAGCAGAAGAACGCAGCTGCTCAACCGACGGCGAAGAAACCGAAGGCGGAGGTACAAACCCCGTCTGCCGTCGCAGCTGCTTTAGGCGTCAAACCCATCACCGCGTTCTTCGCTGCCAGAGGACCCTTGCCACCTCCACCTGCGTCGGAGCCCTCGTCCGCGAACAAGCCTGCGGTCACTGTCAAGCCGACAATTGCAAAGGGGCAAGCAACGACAACCTCGAAAGCGCGATGTTCGAAGTCGAGCGAGAAGGTTGCTGCCAAGCCGGCACCAACCCCGAACGTGCAAAGCTCGAACAGAAAAGCTGCTGCCAAGCCAGCTCCGAAGGGCTCAACTGCTAAGGGGCACAAAAAGAAGAAGTTTGGTGCAACTGGAGAGGCAGCCTTCGACGCCATAGACGAGGTCTTGAAGCAGATGAGTCTGCATCCTCGTCACGTGTATGGGTGGAGCTCGGACGACGGATCGACGATGACAGGTCGCGACAACGGTGCCGCGGCGTTGATGGGGAAGGCGGCTGGGCGGTCTCTGGCGATGAGCATGGACGCTGCACACAGAATGCAGACCAAGATGAAAATCTTGTTAGACTGCCCAGCGTTCAAAGACATGACGTCTGTGCTCCGCCAGATTAACAGCATCTTTCGGGGAAGCAATCTTCTTCGCCGGGCTCTCGAGGACGCGATGGGCCATAAGATGCCAAAGCCGGACGCGAGCTGGCGCATTCGCTGGATGAAGAAGTGGGAGAGGTCTTTCGCCAACGCTTGCACCCCTGGCATGCTGGAGGGATGGCTGGCTGTATTGAGTGACAGGGAACTCTTCAGCCGGGCGAAGAAGTCAAAAAAAAAGCCAACCTCCAGACACGAAGGTAAAGCTTCTGAAAAGAGGAAAGCTCGGTGACCGCGTGAAGAAAGCCTCCTTCGCTTCGGATCTGACGTATTTGCACGAATTATTTCGCGCAATTGCCTCCCCGCAGCTTGTTGCCCAGCTTGAAGCAGGACTGGCTTGCGAGATAGAAGGAGCAGTTCGCAATACTCAAATGCGACTGTGCCAAATGGCCATCGACAACACCGTGCCGAAAAGGTTTCGGGCTATTCACCAGGACATAACCAAACTTATGGTCCCGGAAGTAGTTCTTTCGGAACACGTGGTGCTTGCGAACCTGGTCGTAAGCTGTGTTCTCTGCAAAGAGGCGGAACTACGGCAACCAGGCTTCAGGGATGACGCGTGGGAGAGGCTGTGCTCCTTTGCTGGCGTACCGCCAAAAAGTCTGTTGCAGGAGTGGCAGACTCTAAAGGCGCCAGTTGAGAAGACCACAGTGATTCTTTATCTTTTTCCTTTTCTTCCTCCCCTGTTCATTCTGTTCAGAATGGGTGTTTCTTAGCACCATCCCTGATCTGCAGTAAAAAATACCAAAAAAAAAAAAAAAACACATTGAGACAAAAAAAATACCAAAAAAAACAAAAAAAAACAGAAAAAGGGATCCTCTCCCCACCAAAAAAAACCAAAAAAAAACCTTAAAAAGAGAGGGGAGGAGATTAGGGGGGCTGGCTATGCCGCAAGTCCTCGACACTCCACCTGAAAAAAAAAAACGCGCCACGTAGTCTACCACCCTCTTGAGGCTCTGGTGGTGAGGAAATGTCTACCATGCAGGGTCAAAACCTTGTGTCTTGTCATGCTACACAATCAATTACCTATACTTAACGCTGAACGCCTTGTTGTTCGCAAGGCTTTCTCGTTATTCCACTTCGTTTGTTATTGTGTTTACCAGCCCGTTGCTTCGCATTTCTCTTCCCTTTCGAGTTTATGACGCGGCTAGAATAGCAGGAGAGATGATTCTGCTGATTTATCGGGGGAATCAACGACCCGAATATGGCCGCACTGGTGTGACTTTCCAAGCATACACCATGATCCAGGGGTAGTGGTTGTGGTGGGTGAAACGTAAAGCGTTTAAAGAACCCGCCCTCCCTCCCCCTGCGACCTTGTTGTTCGCAAGGCTTTCTCGTTATTCCACTTCGTTTGTCATTGTGTTTACCAGCCCGTTGCTTCGCATTTCTCTTCCCTTTCGAGTTTATGACGCGGCTAGAATAGCAGGAGAGATGATTCCTCAAGTAAACATACCCCTGGCCAATCCAAAAGTTCACGCTGGTGCCAGGGTTGTGCAAAGGTCGTGGAAGACGTCCATCAAAGGGGAAGCAGCTGACCCTGAGAGGATCCCGGTTGTCGAAGACGGTGATTCCGAGGCGGATGTGCAGCAAAGTGAACCTGACGATGTCTGTAGTATTCCGGGGTGAGATCTAGCCTTTCCACCTTCCGTAGCACTGGCGTCTCTTTTATTCCCTCAGTTTCTCTCTTCCCGCCAGGGACTTTAAAAGGTTGAGTTTTAGTTTGTGCAGTCCGATGCATCTCACATGCATGCAGTTCTGGCAAGCTTTCTGCACTTCGAGCAAGGTTTTGCCCTAAGCACGTTTTGTTTCCGATCCACAAATGGAGGAGAACGGGGATGTGTCGCATAATGCACTTCCAACAAGTGGTACTTAGATTTTGCAGGTGCTCTCAACTTCTGGAACCGGTCATTATGAGTTATCATGCAGGGTCAAAACCTTGTGTCTTTTTAAAACGCTCCCGCGGGGCCGATGGAGCCCTAAAAAGTTTTTTGGAAAAAAAAAAATTTTGCTCAACTTCCTCAAAAATTACTGCAGAGTTTGTTCCAAACTTTTAAAATTAAAAAAACCCAATTTTTTTCCGGAATTTTTTTTTTTGCCATTTTCAAAAAGACACAAGGTTTTGACCCTGCATGTTATTTGCAATGTTCTCAAAAGCCCACACAAATTCCGGTTCGTCAAATCGTAGAACCGGTAGGCTCGAGTCTCTGTTTCTTGAGCCCATAGGGGCACCCCGTTTTTTTTTTTTTTTTTGTCAACCTCCCTGAATCATGAACAACAAAGTTGGTTTCCATCTTTCGTCACTCTTACAGTTATCATGCAGGGTCAAAACCTTGTGTCTTTTTGGAAATGGCCAAAATTTTATTTCTGGAAAAAAAATGGGGTTTTTGAATTTTAAAAGTTTGGAACAAACTCTGCAGTAATTTTTGATGAAGTTGAGCAAGTTTTTTTTTTCCCAAATTTTTTTTTGGAGGCCATCGGCTCCGCGGGAGCGTTTTAAAAAGACACAAGGTTTTGACCCTGCATGATACCTGTTAGGTAGTCCGCAGCACGACAGCAAGGAGCCGGGAATCGGCTACACCAATCGTCCATTTGTACCAGCTCATAACGCATCGCGTCTCTGGGGTTGGCCTTTGCTGCCACATGTCTCCCTCTCGGCGCACTACTCCTGACGACAGGCTCGCACTACTCTGGGATTGAACAAGAAGGACAATTGCCTCAGGAAAATCATAGAATGAATCAATATCATGCATCGACGGCGCGGGCCATCGGCGACGTAATCGCAGCAAATAGGATGGACCTTGGCATGTCTATGCGACAATGTGCTGTTCTTGGTTCACTCGTCAAGAAAGCGCTAGGTCTTTCAATGGGCCTGTCGCAAAAAACCCTCACTGGGAAGGAAGCGAGGTTCAAGGCCATGGCCGAGGATCATTTGGGCAACATGTGGAAGTCCATGGAGTCCATGGACCTACTCTCCAAGTTTCCTTTTGCGTTGCACGAGTGCCCGCCTGCAGTGCTGATAACGGCAGACGGGTACAAGCTGGGAAACGCATTCCGTGGAGCAGCAAGGCAGCGACTTGCCATTGGACAGGGGGTATCAAGGCAACGCGGTTTCTCACTGTGTGCGACAGGCCGAAGCCTGACTTCCATGGATGGTGGATCTTCCACTGCCTGCCACAGTTGACTGCCATACAGGAAAGTACCTTCGTCAAGAAGGAATTTTGCATCCCACTGCGAAAATTCCTTTTTGGTGGTCAGCCAAACACAAGGTAACCAGAGTGTGTTGTGTCGTGCAATGGATGTACTCATCTATTTCCGGTACCAGGACATACCCGTCCGATTCTACTGCTCAGAAGACAAGGATTCCTATCGCAAGGACTTCTTGTATGCTGTCTTGAGCTACCACGTGCTCATGTTTGCCTTGGAGTGGGGAAACCCTGGAGTGACGCGGTCTGCCTACGCGCATAGTCTCGAGCACTGGTTTGACGCCGAAGACGCGCATCGGCTCATCCTGTCTGATGAACTCTTCGAACAGTGCAACGGTGAGCGCAAGAGGTGGGTTTCCTGCACGTCGCAAGCAACGATGGAGCGGGATTTCCAGTCCTTTGAACTACAGACAAAGCATCTCAAGGAAGCAGGCTCCAAAAAACGAAGTATCATGCAGGGTCAAAACCTTGTGTCTTTTTAAAACGCTCCCGCGGGGCCGATGGAGCCCTAAAATTTTTTTTGGAAAAAAAAAAAATTGCTCAACTTCCTCAAAAATTACTGCAGAGTTTGTTCCAAACTTTTAAAATTCAAAAACCCCATTTTTTTTCCGGAATTTTTTTTTTTGCCATTTTCAAAAAGACACAAGGTTTTGACCCTGCATGGTATGCCCGACCTCGCGCCAGCATACCGTGAGCGCTTGCCACATCTGTATCGGTACGATACCATCTTCCTCTGCAAGTGCGTCACAAACAAATGTGCAGTCTGGAAGAAAGCCGCCGAGAGCTTGGAAGCACGCCTCCATCATGCCGGTTTGAGTGACCACGTGTGCCGGAAAAGTGGATGGGGACAGAAGTTCCGTAGCCTTCCAGATTGCGAAGGTGAGTTGCTGAAGATCTGCTTTTGCCGTGAGACACCATGGCACGCGAACCTGCCCGATGCCGATGATGATGACGACGTCTCCAAAGACAGCAGCGAGGACGAGGCTGCCGAGCACCAGTGCATCATGTGTGAAAAATGCTTCCCTCGAGTCGAGGGCCTGTTCGCCCACTACGACTCACAGCACCGCCCCAAAGTTACTTGTGAATGCACAACAAACTGTCCAGCCTGCCACAAAACGACCCGCAAGAGTGGGTTGAGTCAACATCTGCTCTACACTCATGCAGAGAAGCTCACGAAGCTCACATGTCCACTGTGCATGAAAAAGTTCGGCAACGGACGCCTCAAAGATTCCCACATGCGCGAGGTCCACAGATGAGTAAGCTCTGCTTTGCTTTGCAATCACCATGGTATTCCCAGCTTTGTACTTCTGCTTATTGCCGCACTTCGCTCTGTACGATATCCTAGCCCAGCTTTCAATGAGTGACCGCACTATGTGGCTAAAAAAAAAGCTGAAACTTGAATGCGTGCTCTTCCTGCCCCATTTTCCTTACTTTGCATCCCAAAACACCTGCCAAAACACCTGAAATCACTTGTAAATTTTACTAGTGCACTTGTAAATTTTACTAGTGCACTTGTAAAATTTACAAGTGCACTTGTAAAATTTACTAGTGGCACTTGTAAACCATTTTCACTCGTAAAACCACTAGTAAATTTACTAGTGAAAAGCCTGTACTACTGCACCGTGCATGAAGAAACGCCCCCCCCCCCCCCCCCCCCGGCTTTTTCATGACGAAACTTTCAACGAAGTAAACTGCCAGAGTAAACTGCCAGAGCGCAGGCCTGGGAATCATCTTCTGAACTGTCGCTTGCAGCCCTGATTCGAGACATTTGCGTGTTGTGCCAACTAGAGCACCGCCGAACGGCACCCCTCGCGGCCCCGTACTTCGGATGCAAATATGCATCGCAAATGCAAGGGAACTCAACAACTCCGAAAAAGCAACAAAAAACGAGGAAGAAACCGCCGAAGACGCCGAAGACACCAAGGTCGACGCCGAACAAACGGCGCTACAGCTTTCTGGCCATGCTTTTGCCCCCAGGGATGCAACAAACGTGGACCAGGGGTCTTCCTCGGTGCAAAACCTCAGTACTTCTAGGATGAATCTGCAAACTGTGCGGTGCACAGGCTTTTCAGGAAGGTCTCGTTGTTTAGAGACACCAACGAGCTGGCCCAACTTTACAGCTGTGATGGCAAAACTGACCAGGTGTGTCAAAGTCAGAAATGTTGCCACCGTGGTCTATTTGATTCAAAAAAGCCACATCACGAAAATTCAGAACCCATGTTCTTACCGACGTACGTTGTTGATGACCCGAGGTTTCTGCTCTCCGCACCTGCCACGGCAGAGTTTTCTTGCTGCGCGTTGCTGGGTGGGACACAGCAGGTTCAGTTCTCTGGCGGGCAGGGATATGCGCGATCTGCCGATAAACAATTGGGCCCACTGTTGTTTGGCTTGCCGTATATTGGTCTGAGATTCCCAGAAAACGGTGTAAGTGCCTCATTTTCTTTGTATTATTGCCTAGGAATGCGGGAGTGGCACTCCCGCATTGCAGAAGTGGGACTCCCGCATTGCGGGAGTGCCACTCCCGCACTTTTTCACTCCCGCATTCACTCCCCCAACCGGTGGGGGAGTCCGCCGTGCGAATTAAAGCCGCACTAAGTACAAGCTAGACTGCAATCATCTGACTATTTTAAATGTAGCAAGGGCTCTCCGAGCCAAAGAAATAATATGACCAATTCGCCTACTTTCACACATCGGGTGGCCACACCCGCAGATGAGCCCGCGATCGTGGCATTAATGCGCGCATCTATTTCCGAGAATATGAAGGGATTCTTGACAGTCGCAGAAATTGTTGCCGCCCAAGAGACGATGGGTGTTGACCGAACCCTTATTCGAGACGGAACTTTCTTTGTCATTGAAGCAGACCGCAATGGAAGAAAAGTTATGGTAGGATGCGGTGGTTGGGGCAAACGCAAGACACTATACGGGGGCGATCACACTGTTGGCAGAGATGATTCTCTTAGTGACCCTGCGACTGACGGAGCGCGCATTCGCGCGATGTATACACATCCTTCCTGGACTCGTCGAGGTATCGGTACATTGCTGCTTGGGCTGGGTGAAACAGCTGCAAGGCGCGCCGGCTTTAAGTTCATCGAGCTCGGCTCAACCGTAGCCGGCGAAGCGCTCTATACCAAAATGGGGTTCCAGGAAGTCAGCCGGGAAGCACATGTCGCAGCAAATGGTTCCGAGAGCATTGTCATCAAGATGAGCAAATCCCTCTGACCAAGAACCGAATGCATCTGACCCTGTTGGGACGGAAAAGTCCTCCAAGACAAAGCGTAGCCGTTTTGTTATCTGAATGTCTATCGGCTGTCTGCGAAATGAGTCTCGCTTGAATTCTGTTAATTAGGCTCATCTCAGCACTCCGTGGGGGTGTACGTTAGCTGCTCGCAGCGCCAACAAGGGCCCAGTTAGCAGCTGGCATTCAGTCACTTTGCCTTCGTCTGTTTTTCTCTACGACGTTGTCACGTTATGGCCTTCCTTGCTCGTGTCTACGCGCCGCTTCTGTACTTGGGCGCTTTTTCATTCATGCTGGGTAATGGTTCACTTACCGTTTGTAACGATCTCGAAAATGTATGCTCGATAGATCCACCGAAGAACTCTCTGAACAGATCCTAAACCAGAAAGTCCACCGCCAATTCTGCTGTGGACACATCGCCTCAGCCGACCAGAGCATTCCACTCAGCCATTTCTCCGATGTGCGAAAGCACCTTTCCCCGCCAAGAGCTGTGATGGTTTCCGGCCGCGCTACTGCTTCAAGGCGTGTAATATGTGGGGCGCATTCCGCGGGGTTGAGCTTCCTTCATGGGTGCCCCGGCTTGTCGCCAGCTTCGTGTCGACGAGACGTCGGCTCTGCCGGCGTATTTCCGCCGTATCCATCCGTGGTGCAACCCTCCGCAGCACTCTGCGACCGTCATGCACGTCGCGCAGATCGTCATCCGGTGCTTCTCGCAGTATTTGACGTCCTCACTCCCGTGGTTTTCGCAGCACCACACCACACCACCGTTTTCCTGCCCCGTTTGCCGCTGTAGGGTATGACCATGCAGCGGCCATTTCCGGTCATTTTTTTTTCCCCCGTCTCCTTTCTATTCTTGCATTTCAGGCCTGCATGCCCCATCAAAAGCAATCGAAAAGAAAATAAACGAGCGTTCTACCACCTCGCGCGGTGTCACGGGATGTTTGGCAGCCGCTGCTAAACAAACATAACGTGGGCGGCGCCGAAGCTTTACCAGCTTCGGCTGACACCATTTGCGCACTTAACCATGGTTAAGAAGACAACTGAAAGCATAGACACAAAGATAGCCCAAAGCATCTGCAGAATAACACGAAAAGCCTCTAGGCAAAAACCCGTTTTCACATTTCTTCCTCGCGGAGGCTTTGCAATCTTTACACCTCAGGGACTCCCCCCATCCACCCCCTCGTAAACCCCAACTCGGTTGATCGTATGAGATGGAAGGAATGCCTTCTCTGTGGAAAGACAGATGTGCTGTGTTTAGCTTTGAGATGCCCTCGCTGCGCCAGCAACAGACTAGCCCAACAAAGCAACGAACGCAATGTAGGGTTCAATGGCTCGTCAAGATGTGCAGATAGCGACACACCACCACCTTTTGCACAGACGAGAGCTCTTCTTGACCAGATTGGTGCTGTCAGAAACCGCCAACTTGCAATGTTTCCATCATTCACCGCACAAACTCACTGTGAGCTGAGCCTTCCCTCACGTGTCCAGCTGAACGAGAACGCAACGGCTTCTGTTCCCTCCTTGCGCGCAAACATCGTCAGTATTCTCAACAGATGGAGCGACTCGGGAGGCGATCCGACTAACTTGCTATCAGCGAATGCGTCGCATGGAGTAGGGGCAACCACAGCCGAACAAATCGCTGATGTCGAATCTGTTGCGCTTGATGGAGACGCTTCACGCGAGCATGTTCTGATACCGACAAGCCAAAGCCAGAGCGATTCTCGCGACCGTCGTTCATCTGTGGGTATCAATCCCATACCTCCCGCCCACGGAGATCATGTGGTGACTCCATCCACTCTTATTGAACAGCCAGTCCTGTTCCGGCCGTTCACTGCGCCCGCATTGAGTGAAACAAACAGCGACTCGTTGTCCGGAACGCATTTGGAACGCATTAAAACTCCATCGGCCAGTAACTCTCCTATGCAGCATGGTTGCACTCAGGGTATTCCCGACCTCCTGGAGTGCACTCGGCCCGATAGGCCCGTGCCCCGTTGCAACAACGATAAGGCCTGTCATGGGCGGACACCCCGCATACGACCATCTGCGGTGATGAAACCCCTCTTCGGTCGACATCTATCGGGGCCCGTACCCTGTTCGCGAGCCTCTTTGATGCCGGAATCGGCATACGCAACTCAACGACATATGCGACCGCTAATGTCTCATTCTTTAAGAAGAAGCCATGGTGACTTGCACGCATTGGCGTGTCGCGTACCGCTCGGTGAGATTTCGCGCCATGTGGCCTGCACAGCCGTTTCAGTTTCGCCGCCACCCACGCAGATGCACACCTCCAGCAACAATGACACTATCAAGTCCGCAGACAGCTCGCAATATTCCGTTTCGAAACACGCGCCGTCGTTTTACGCCCCGCGAACCCAACAGCCATTCTCTTCACCACCTTCCCAGTCAATCTCCATCGAGTGCACAACAGCCCGCCCCTGGTACGAGGAACGAATGCTTCAGGATCCGGTACTGTCATTTCGCAACAGTCACACGAATTGGTCGTTTCCTGCGAGCTTTGGTTCTTTTCCAAGTGAGAAGCCGACCACCTGGGTTCATCCAGCAGCCCCCAAGCCCAGCAATCCCTACAACGTGCTTGCTTCCGCGGCTAAGCATAGTTCTCGCTCTCCCCATCAAGCGAACGTACAGTCCGTACGTGCGGCGATGTTGATCGGTGAGCAAAATCCGCACGATGAGATGGTGTCAACTCCGGAGTTAAGTCGCTCACTCACCAACAGATCGCTGACGCCCAATGACAGATCCTGGCGGTTATTGCCGTACCCGGAGGAAGCTGGGGGTACAAAGGCCGTGACTCGCACTCGCGGGCTTTTTGATCTGAGAAGCGCGTTGCTGCATACTTCTGAATGCGCAGGTATATGGACACTGAAATCTCAACGTCTGTCTGCAGAATCGAGGCTTTGGGCCGCGCAGGCGGGTGCCTTGTCGTCTTTGTCAGCAGCATACACGGTTTCCTCACACGCCTGGGTAGCCACTGCAGCAGTTGCCTCAAAGCGATCGATGTCGCATTCATTACCCTCTCACCCTGCTAGCAAGCCGCCATCAAACAATGTTGAGGATCGTCGAGCCACCCCACAGTGTCTGCATGTGCACAGCACATCTGCTGCTTTCCGTACGATGTCGCCGATCGAATGCAATTCGCGGACACATGATCACGACAGAAGCGAGACCAGTGGTGTTCGGAAGCCCCCCGAGCCCCGTTCCTCGTGCCGATCTGTCGAGATATGCAGGGACTTACAGCTTGTGTTTCGCAAAAAACGTTCGAAAGGCAAAAAAAGAAAATTTCCACGTTGCATCATGCGACCTCGAGGAAGCAAAGCTCAAATTTCGGGTATCGGTCTGTCACGAGCTTCCGGACGCCTTGCCAGTTTGTATTTCAAACAGAAGCCGTTGATGATGGACACGGGTCGGAGCCCATGTTTTTTCCAGCGGCTTCTGATTCAAGCGTGTCATTCTGGCGATTTTTGTCCCGCTCAACCGAATCGTCCGAGACGTCTCTTTACACTGACACTGCGCACCCTTTCGCAACATCTGAACAGCCAGATGTAGGATCCTATCCGACTTGCAGTTTTAATCGGCGCTCACCCAAGGACGCCGCCGTCTCGCAGAATTCTCGAAACAGCTCGACACAGGCAGCTACCACCGATCTGCCCCCTTGTCCAACAACTGCTATTTTGAGTCGTCCCACCTCTTCAGTTTTGTTGTACGAAGACCGCATCCAAGGCGATGGTGCAGATGTAGTAGCGCTCTCTCAAACATCCCTGCCGACACGGCGGTTACGACATCAGAATGACTCGAACTCTACCATCAGCACTTCTATCAGGATCGCGCGAAGTCCGTGCCGGGATATAGGAGCTGCCTATGTCAGCCGCAATGAAAGTTTGGACTCACTACCTGTGCCAGACCGCCAGGAGTACACGCGTACATTCCCCGTTGTCTGCACACCTGCGAGACCCAGTGCCATAAAGCTCTTGCCGCCGGGACTGGTTGCTGTTCCATCTCCGTAGTTTGGCATGGCTATATTTTGAAGGTGTTGTGGTTTTTTTTAAAGTACATCGACCAACTCATTTGTTCAGCACCGACCTGCCACGATCAAGCTTGCTCCCGAACACTACCCTCTACCGACACTCGCTAGCCGTCGACGCTCATGACAGCAGCCCCATCCTGAAGTGCAAATACCGCCGACGAGTCACTGCTCCTGTGTGCGCTCGGATTGGTGCCGCTCAAGCGGCTACTATACGTCACTCGTTTGTTGGCAAAGATTGCTCCATTCTTCTTCCTGACTTGTTCCCGGACTAGAGCCATACTACTACTGTGTGAGTCTACCCGCTTTGTAGAAAATACTCGAGGAGACTGCCAGTCGCGAAATCTCAAAGGTTGTTGCGATAGTGTGGTACTCATCAGCTGATGACACCCCACTATCGCAACATCCAATCAGAAAGGAGTCGAATGTGCTGTAGCCCACACGAAGCACAGGTAAATCTGAATTTAATCGCGGGCCAAAAAAGACCCACTTTGTATTTGTGTTGGTTTCTCCCCCTCTAGCCCCCATCGAAATAGTACAAGACAGCCCCTCGAGTATTTTGTTTGGCCTCGAAAATTATGCCCCTTTTTGTTTATTCTGTACCACCACTACCACCTGAAGAAGAAGACGTACCTTTTCGGCCACTCTGTACCTCTGTCGACGGTCGTTGTAAATTACGTTGCTTTCCTTTATTTCTTCGTTTCAGGAACGGTCGTTTCAGTAGCACCGAACCGGTGACCGCAGTCCGAAAAACGTGAGAACCACAGACAACTCGTTTAGCTCAGGCACATCTCAAAGCGCATAAACAGGCGTGGTGGGAATCTTGCCATCCATACCTTGCCTGGACCGGACAGGAGAGCTGCTGTGCAGTTCCGCCCTTTGCGTTGTACGGCCTAGTTTCCAATTCCAATCATCATCACGTGTCTGCTCTGTAGATGGGAACCCCATCCGACACTGTCATGCACTGGGCGAGTGTACCACTGCAGTTGAATAAAGAAGAGCTGGTGTTCGCCTTAAACTGCAGGAATTCATACGTGAGTTGACCAAGACTGCATCATGTCCGCATGGAAAAAATGTTTGGTCAGTGAATTGAGCCAGATTCCTCAAAACCGGAAATCCAGAATCCTGGACTAGCCCCTGCTATCAGGAAAATAAAGAAACAGCATCATAGCGCAACGCGCAACTTGCCTCTTCTGGCCGGACAAGAAATGGGGATATGAAGAGGGGTGAGAACTCGAATTCTATCGCCATTCTTGGAGCGAGATACTTCTTTCGCATGCACCGATGTCCTCGCAGCCTTCTGTCCAGGTTTGCTTGCGAATCCGGCCTTCTGAAGCAGGTCTTGCAACCGAGGGCCAGAACTGCGTTTTAGAGGTCACCTCCGGCGATGTCGTCACGTTGAAGCACCCATACCTGAATGAAGAGCGGCGCTGGCACGGTTTCGCCGGCATTTACAACAGCTGTCTTCATGTGGCCGGCTCATCTCCCGCCAAGGAGGCTCAGATAGCGACGCAGCAGGACGTTCATGAATCTATGGGAAAGCAACTGGTGCAGTCCATTTCGAGCGGGATAAGCCAGTGTGTACTCACTTACGGGGCAGCAGGTACGGGGAAGACCTTTACATTGCTTGGACACAGTGCCGATCCCGGGTTAGCACCGAGAGTGTTTGGAGAGCTTGTCGGACTCTGCAAAGCGGATAAACGTGGAGCAGTACTGCTCGTTAGCGTATTTGAAATCTGGTCGGAAAAGGTCTTCGATCTCCTGGCGGAACTGCACCCCATGTCCGGGAATAAAAGGGTGGAACGTCGTGTGCGAGAGCATCCGGATGAAGGGCAATACGTCGAAAACCTGCTATCAGTGCCACTGACGTGTGGAGAGGACGTCAACGCCGTCTTGGCCGTAGCTGGGGACAGGACGGCAGGGGCTCACTTGTTGCTGGAGGCTCGTTACGTAAGGGGGGAGCCCAAGCCGCTGCAAGGAAAAGACGCGGCTTCGAAGCATGCAAAAAGGTTATGGGGGGCTCGTAAAAGCGCTGGCCGGGTTGACGTTGGAGAAAAGGGACGTGGTGATGACGGGCCAGAAGACGACTCAGGGGCGAGGAGAGGCAGAGGCGGGGTGATCTACAGTTTGGAGAAGCGAAAGTCGCTTCAGTCACACACCCGGGCGATGCTGTCTGCCCAACTCGGGTTGAGCGTCTCGTCGGGCGTGGTGGTGAACCAAAAACTAGAGGGCATTACAAACGGGTGCTGGGGACAGTCGGTTGCGAACACGACGCTTACGTTCTGCGACCTATCTGGTGTCCAAC
The DNA here is from genome assembly GCA_030068145.1 of Diplonema papillatum. NCBI lineage: Eukaryota > Euglenozoa > Diplonemea > Diplonemida > Diplonemidae > Diplonema > Diplonema papillatum. The sequence goes on from JAPJBO010000642.1 coordinate 23,497, forward strand.
CGCCCGTCGACCGGAGAAACATGCTCACCAGCGACATTTCTGCTGGGAAGGTGAACCAGTCTCTTAGCACCCTGTCCAGAGTTATAGGAATGCTATCCAAAAACAACAGAAGCAACAGCACACCTGTGGACAAACCCCTGGATTCCAATACCCGCCCGTCTCAAGCCCAGGCGGAAGTCGATCGCGAGGAGGTGGAGTTGGCTGGCAAAAAGTTGAGACCGTCCGTTAGCGATGCGGATCTCTGTCTTCGAAGCGCTCCAGTAGATGAGGAAGAGCGCCCTGTCGGCGTGTTCGTTGAGAGCTGTGCCGGGTTGACTGCTCGACAGGTTGAAGGCAACGAGACATTCCGCCTACCAGTCCCGCGAAGGCGCAAGGCAAAGGTGCCGCCACATAGGGACTCGGTGCTGACGTGGCTGCTGAAGGACAAGCTGACCGGGGTGGGATGTCGTACACGGGTCATCGTCACTGTAACGTCATCTCTCCGTGACTATGACAACACGTTCAAAACGCTTCTTTTTGCTGAACGTGCCCGGCGCATCGCTTTAAAAACGGCTGTGCGCCCTTCGCACCGCTTTCTCGCCACCTCTCTCTCGCTTCTCCCCAATGACAGCTCATCGCACACCCCGACGACACCTCCGATTACACCACAAATGCCTCAAGCACCTTCACAATCCACTGATGAGTTCCTCCAAGTCAACACGATCCTGTCGCCCACCACGCCTGGGGCCCCGCTGTCGGGCCTGTCGGAACCAGCAAAGACACGAGGAGACGCCGGGCCTGTTTCGCCGGTGCCAGATAAATACGCGCCGGCGAACGTCCGTTTCGCCCTGGCGTCCGCGGAGGAGCTACGGGGAAAAGTCAGCGGTTTGTCGCCCGGGGTGTCGAGCAACTCGACGCGCCTCCCTCTTCGGCAGTCGGTGAACATTGTGGACCTAGCCGACTCGGTGGAAGGGGTGGTCGCGCAACGCGTTGGAGACGAGTGCGACTGGGAAGTGCAGAAGCTGCAGAAGCTCTTGCTCCCAGGCAGCCAGGAACACCCTTCCAAACACGCCATTTGCAGGAGGCCGCAGTACAGCCGCTTGGCGCTCGACGCGTGGTCTTTCGGCGCGAAGACGGAGGACTTGTACCTGCAAAACAAGAGCCCCATCGCGATTCGTCTGGGGCAGCTCCGTTTTGCCGCGCGCTTGCCAGCTACGGGAGACGAGGGCGACTCCAGATGTGGTGAGCCCCGGGGACTGAGCGAAGAAGAAGGGGCGCAAACGGGCACGTTGCCACAAAACGATGCTGGTCCCGACAAGCCGGCACCACGCTGCAAAGTTCCTGGAGGTAAGCGAAAAGGCCTGTTGGCCGGTGGTCCGAAGCGACCGACGAAGCCGAGAGTCGAACGACCGAGCGCCCGACATCAACATCGCCAGCAACGCCATCGTTCCAGTCACATCGAAACGGCCAGGTCCCGAATTGAGGCGCCTACGAGCGTTTCTCCGCCTGCAGATGACAGCGAGATGGATGGGATCACCAAGGTTCTCGACGACAGGTCAAACAGCGATGCGTCATTGTCCTGTGCTAGCGGGGCATCCACACCGCGGAAGGCGCCGCCGGCAGCGCAGACAGCTTTCGAATCGAAGCTGGCCGGGCAAGCGCGACACGTCAAATCGTTGCTCCAACAGTATGACTCCCGAAGCGAACCTTCCCTCTGGGCATCCGAGCGGCGCCGGCTGATCGACAATTGGCTCCGCTCTCGCACCATTCGCCAACAGGCACTGCTCCACGTGTATCCTGCCGCGACGGGCATTTCGCCTTGTGATACCTTTCACCGTTCCCATGAACGACAGTATACCAGCTTGTTCGCTGCTTGCCAAGCAGCCACAGACGGCGACACCGTCATCCTCCATCCTGGTACGCACGTGCTGGATCGCCCCGTTGTTATCAATCGCGGGTTCGTTTTGACGTCACTCGGTATGTGCAAGTCACTGAAAATGGTCGGCCCTGCTTTTCATTCAGAGAGACCTCGGGTTTATTCGAACCGGCCGCGTTTCTGCCATCGCACCTTGCGAACTTGCTGTGCTAACAAGATAGAAAGGTGAGTCTATGGTTGCTTAAGGTAGCCCATGAGTCCACTTGCACGAAAGGTCTCCAATGTGACAAACAAAGAGCTGATAGTTGCTTCCTCCCGTGACAGCACACATTCTAAGGCCGCACAGACATTCAACTTGCTGCAGCCTTGATCGAGCTGTTGATTGGCAGGAAAAAACGTTGAACGCTTACGCCCGCCACTGAACCCAGACTCACCTGTGTTTCGTGTGGGCTACAGCACATTTATCTCCTCGGAGATGGTCCCTGCACTCTAGCTCGTCTCTCTCTCTCTCTCCCCCTTTATCTCCCTTAATCTTTTGCTGGCAGCCTCCTCAAGTATTTCCTGCAAAGCAGTTGCTTATGCAAGAATATCTTGCAAACCTGCCTCCTTGTGCCAGACTCTGTTCTGACTCTTCAAAGAACCCCACCCGCCTCGCGTGTCAATCGGAGACTTGAAAAACACCGACTTCTTAACGCACAAACAGTCAAGAAAAAGGGGGATGCGAAGGTGCTCGTCAAACCGTTTAAACCCCCCTCTCGCATATAATTTACATTTTTGGGGTCCAAAAAATGTAAATTATATACGGTATGTAGATTATACACGAGTTTGGGCCCCTATGTAAATAATACGCGAGATTCACTTCGTGGTGTATATAATTTACATTACGAGGCGCTTACACAGACCCCTTACAGGGCTAGAACACCGCACAAAGGGGCGGGGATGGCTGAACTAAAGGCACTGCAGACAGCAGCCTTGGAGGAGCTGCGTCTCCAGAATGAGGCAAGCGAGTTCGTTGTTGTCGGGTCCGAAAGTGGAAGCGAGTTCTCCGAGCTTGAAGACGATCCCGGGGCTGTAAGCACAGACGGGGGCTCCGACGGTGACGTGGCTTCGTTCGCCGGCGGAGACGACGACGGCACAGACGAGGAAGGTGAAGGCAAGGAAGACGAAGATGGGAATAAAGCTGAGGAGAGCGACTCTGGTGATGGGGACCCGGAGGAAGAGGGTGGTGCACCGCCTGCTGCAAAGAAGGTGAAGCTGGAACGTGGGGTTGCTAAGAGGGCGAACAGGAGAACAACATGCCTCGAGTCCAAGGGCAAGATTGTCCGGAAGTTCGACGAACTGGTGGTCGCAGTGGCGGAGAGGGAGGCGGCAAAGCCAGAGGCAACAAGGAAGAACCCGAATTCGCAGAGTCGTGAGGTGATGAGCTCGCTGCGGAGTTGGGCAAAGGAAAACGTGGACAACGGTGCCACAACCATCCACAACCGCAGCCAGGTTGAAAGCTTCCGGAAGGCTGTGACATCGTCCAGGGGTAGCGGCTCTCTACGCGTGAAGCGCAGAATGAGGCACAGGAAGACGCTCTTCCCGCTTGTTGAGGCATGCCTGAAGGTGTTTGTCGTAGAGAAGCGCAAAGACAATCGGAAAGTGACACTGCAGACGTTGAAGACGCAAGCGGAGGCTCTCCTCCAGGACGATGAGGTGTCTGCCCTCTGCAGGAACGTGAGGAGTGTCTCCACAACGTACCTGCGAAACTTCCTGAGCAGGAACCGCTTTCGAGTCAAAGTGGTGCAGAAGCAGACCCCCTTTACGCGGGATGACATCTGTGCGAAAGCACAGGTGTTCCACACACACCTCCACCACGTTCTCCCCCATGTCGACGGTGTCCTCAACATGGACGAAGTCCCGTGCTCCCTTTCGGGTAGCATGGGGAAAATCAAAACCGTCGCCGCCATTGGCGACAAGGATGTTCGTGTCAACCACGATGCCAATGCCAGCAAGAGGTCCGCAACGCTCCTTGCCTTTGCAGCAACAAAAAAAGGTGGCCCTGACTTTTCCCCATTCCACGTCCCACCCATTCTCATGCTCAAGGGCCAACCTCGCCGCGACTCCATTAAGCAGGAGAAGTACGACACCCGGGTCAAGGTCATTTGGACCCCGAAGGGCGTGGTGAACAGCGAGACAATGGTAAACCACGTCGTGCCTCACGTGAAGAAATGGTGTGAAAAGGCAGGTTGCGCGACTACATTGGTAATCCTGGATTGCGCAACGTCCCACCTCACCTCTGCTTCTCTCACCTCCTTTTTCAGCAGCCGTCTACCCGTTGCAGTCATACCGGCAGGAATGACGAGCTGGCTGCAATGGGTAGACGTGTTCTTTGCAGCGTCTTACCGCTCCCGTCATGCAAAGGCGTTTGAAGAACACAGCGAAAAGAAGCTCACCGCCAAGCAAAAAAGAAGCCTGCTTGCAAAGTTGGTAGCTGAGGCCACACTTAATGCCACAACAGGAGTGACTCAGGCTTTTGACCGCTTGGGATACCACGGCCCAACGCACCCTGAAACACGTATCAGAGGTATTGATCCCGGTTACACCTTCGTTGCCCCGCCCCCAGCTGACACGGAAGACCACAAGGAGAGACTGGAAAAGAAAATCAAGGAAGCGGAAGAAAAGGGCCGGCAAATGGCTGCCGCTTCCGCTCGGGATGCGCCCAAGGGCAAACACAAAAAGCCGCTTCCCCCAGGGGTGCAGAAGATCACAATGTTTACCCAGGTGAAAACAGAGGTGAAAGCAGAGGCTTCACAGCCCAACCCCGGCTCACAACAGTAGCAGCCTTTTTCCTTTCAAGACTTTGGAGCCGTCCTTCTTCTATTTTTAAAAAGCGAGAACATCATCATCACCCCTCGTTTTTGAGTCAGCAATGGAAAGTCTTTCTGCAGTGTTCCCCCCTTTGTTCTGACTTCACTCCGATGCGCATCTTAGAGAGACGTGGAGCTGAAACACGAAGGCACAGCTGCCACACCTGCTGACTTTCCCTGGTACACTTGAGCATGGCTTGTTTGTCCCCGGGAAAAATGAAAAAACCGTATGTAAATTATAGAAAAATGTAAATTATATGCGAGTTTGGCGTAAAATGTAAATTATATACGGTATGTAAATTATATGCGGATGTAAATTATATGCAGGGGGGGGGTTTAACGTTTAATTTGTATCATTTCAAAGACTAAAAAAGACGAGAACCCTGAGCCAAGGATTGGGCATTGTCACTTGCTCGTTCACCTGCCTGCAGAGCGGCCAACAAGGAAACGATACTTTGAAGGACTTTACACTTGGAGGGAATAATCGAGACCTCGAGCTGTGAAACACGGCACACTACATGTGCAAACACGGGGACTGCAGTTCCGGTGGCCATTCCGGGATTCTATGGAAAGTTGGAAAAAAAACGCAACGCCAGAAAAGCTGGTGGCACATAAGAAAACTAGTCTAATTTTATATGTCCGAGTAACTTTGTACTGTCATCGGTCACACACCCCAACGCTTGCAGCCGAGTCGGCAGAACCAGCAACTGTGCGTTACCGAGGAGAGGAGCCGGCTGTTATTATCGAGTGCGTTGCAGGCGTCGTAAACGGCGTCAGGTTCGAGAAGTCGGGTGGCGACTGCGTTGTTCACTTGCGCGGGCCAGGCGGCTGCGTGGCACACTGTGCGATCGTATCGAGCAATTGCCACTCAGCGGTGCTTTGCAGTGCGGGAGTTGGGCTTGTGGAAGACAACGACATACGAAGCTGGCGGGTCGGGGTGTGGGTGAAAGGCTCGGGCCGGGCGTGGGTCAGGAGAAACAGAATAGCGCGCTGCGGCGACTGTGCTGTTCTGATAGAAGGAGCTGGCGTGAAGCCTCTGATCTCTGAAAACGTGCTCTCCAACGGAAGGGGTGGAGGCGTTGCGGTTACGAAATGCGCAGCTGGCCGGGTGGAAGGCAATGAAATCTCGTTCAATGGGTGCGTGGGTGTACTGGTCGACGGAGGCGCTAGCCCTGTGGTCGCCGGGAACGTCATAGAAGGGAATGGCGGCGGCGGCGTTGTTTACGATGGGGATGGCACCCGCGGCTTGCTGGTCGGCAACGCGTTTTGCGCCAACAGGGATCGCGAGCTGTTGGTCAGAGAAGGCGCCGTTCCCAAGGTCGAGGGCAACGCCTTCGCGGGGAATGGTGTGTACGGCGCCGTGTTCTGCCTCGGCGGCGGTGCCGCCGTGGTGCGGAATGCGTTCAGCTACTACGCAGGGTTCTCGGTACTTGTCCGAGACGCCGGGTTCGTGCTGCTGTACGCGAACACAGTACGCTTCGACCACAATTCAGAGGGTGGGGTCCTCGTGGCAAGCGGCAGGGCCCCGGCCCTTATTGTGGGCAACACCTTCGAAGGTCCCGAGCAAGACGAAGACAAAGCCGTCGTCGTCGATCCTCAAAGGCGCTCTCCAGCGTCGGACAGAAGTCGGCTGCCTGCGGCGGCGCTCAAGCAGTCCGCCGTCGTGCGCGGGAATGCTGTGAACAAGCAGTGCCCACCCTTTGCTGTCGCAGAGGACGATGTCCTCTCCCTCTTGGATGAGCGCCTTGGTCTCTTGAAGAACGGCCGGCCGTGAATCCCCCTTCCCGTTTTTCATACGCGAGGCGTCGAACGTGTGAGAATTGGCATGTTGTGGCGCAAATCGCCGCCGATTGATGTTGTTTTTCTGGTGAGCGACCACCCTACGGCATGCATTCGCGGCGTAGGGATGCGTCGCACTCCACGGTCTGCCAACGAGGTGTAGCTGTCTCTTGTTTTTCGATCATTCCCGCCCGTCAACATGTATCTCTCGGTAAACGTCTCTCCGGCCCCTGGCTTAGAAGCCTGCTCTGACGGATGCTTCCAGACACATCACCAATCTACGGCCGAGCTGCTTCACAGGAGCCTGGAACCCGGCAGCTGTCGGGTTTTTGTTTCCTCTAGGCCTAGGCAAAACTCCGTTCACAGTTCTTCTGAGTCTGAAGTGGAGTACCCTACACCCCGTCACGTGACTGAAGCTTGTGGCAGAAAGCAAGCATCCTGGTGCTCATGACAGCGAGAAAGTCATTGACCTAGATTCGACTGATCCGATACTGAATCAGCAGGAAACAAGACGGGGCAAGAAACCGTCTTGCACCATCTATAAACATGCATGACCAAAGCACAAGCCTGCAGAGGTGGGCTTTGCAACAGGCTGATCTACGAAAGCAGAGTGCGGTTTCTGGTACCCGGAACAGTAGCAACAACGGGCGCACACGCGTCCATGAAGAAGCTGAAAGCTTCCTCGCGTGATCGACAGGTGTTGATTTCACCTCGCCAATGTAAATCTGTGTTCCTCAACAACGCCTCCATGCAAACTTAGAAAAATGGTGGTCGTCTTTCGCCGACTGAATGGGATTTCAACACGTATTGGTGGCCGGTCGAGTAGTGCTGTTGCGTCAAACGATCATCTCGTTTCCGAAGCCAGACAGTCCTCCACTAATTCTCGAAGAACGGGTGCAATGGAGGGAGGTACAACCGCATACTTGCCGACCAGTCGACAGCGTTTCCCCGGGCACGTCTTGCCAGAAGAAACATCTCGAGCCCCCGGTGCGGTGCAGAACAAGCGCGCGAAGTACTCGAAGAAGCATGACAGGAGAACTGACATGGGGTCTAAATTTTGAGCCAACAGAGAAAGGTCCAAAACAACACCAAAAACGTGCGAGATCACATCCGCGGGCGGCTTTGTTTGTAGCGGGTGACAGAGTCAACGAACGCGCTTTCACATGCCAAGACAGCGCGCGATGTCATGGGAGGGTGCTGTATGTAGACGTCTGCCCTCTTCTTCCACGACTACCATCAGGCAACTATGGCATTCTGGTCCTGGATGGCTGGTTCGCGGGTTTTCAGTTTTACCGGTGAGCATCGGAAGAATGCACGAGGGAACGTAACTATCTACCACGGTGCCAGTCACACCCTTTGGTCACACCCCGTGTAAGTGTCGCCTTCCCGTGTTAGTGTCGCCTTTTTGGAAAAGGTGCCTTTAGGTAGGCGACACTAACACGGGGGGCAGGTAATAATACTATTGTACCAATAATTCAACTCGTGTATTATTTGCTAGTGAATCATTAACTTCACCAGCGCTAGTTCTTCCCTTTGCTGCTATTGATCGGCGGGTTGACATAGGACTTGAATGCAGTGAGCCGGCCCACGGTGAGCTGGATGGAAGGTGGCTCGTTTACGAGTACACCGCTATCTTCGAAACGTTGGTTACAAGTCGAACTTGGATTCTTGCAGAAATAAGTGGCAAGCCCTCTTGCCAGGTCTACTACGTGTCTACCCTGACACGCAGTTCAAGGACCCCCGCCCTCCGTCAGGAAAAGTCTCCTTTCTGTTGCGTCCCTTTTCTGCTTCTTCTTCATCTGTCTCACGGAACGCATCAGTTAGACTATCGCAGACAGTGTCCCTGAAGAGAGGGGAGAAGAAGTCGGGCCTTCACCTTTTCCCGTTCGATGGGGGGAGGGGTTCGGACTCTCAGGGTTTGCTCTTGACTAACCACCGTAGATAGAACCGCTTCACAACCTCGTTGGGCGTGCCGTGCAGCATTCGTGGAGATACATGGGTTTTCGGGGTTCAATACGTAGGTGTCCGCGGAAGTCTACCGGTGCGTTCCTTTAGCCTGGCCAAACAAAGAACGTCCTTGCAAACAACGAGCAGGTGCCTCCCATTCCTGGGACCAACCGGCTGATTCACGAGCTGAGCTCACCAGGCCCTTGAGAGACCGCCTGCCTGGGGCTCGTCAGTCTTTCTCAAACAGAGGCGAATCAGAGTGAGTACCTCACCCACTGATTGGTGATTTAGTAGTATGAGACGATGCCAAAGGGGGAGGAAAGCAGTATGCTGGCAAGGTGCGATGTTGTGCATGTGGGGCGTGCGACCTCTGTAACCAGCAAGAACTGGAGAAACGGAGTTTCATGTTCAGAAAAGGCTTCCCCTTTTGGGTCTACATTCGGCCTCAGAATGCGGGTTCTGGAGTGCCTAGGCAGATGTTGTGCATCCATATGCACAACATCGTACCTTGCCAGCATCTTTCTGCCCAAGCCCTCGCCTCCCCCTTTTGGCATCTTCCACCTGCAGCTCTCAAAAACGAGTCATCTTCGGCCGTATCGCTTTCTATTGCTCGTCACCATCTCAGCGTGTGTGTGTTTGAAAAGATAGCGAACCAACCACCATCCTTGTGGCGCGATCCGTGCACATCTTTGCGTGTGTTATTATCTGCGGTCATTGACAGCAAGTGGATGGTCACCCGCCTTTTTATTCCGCAGGAAGATCATCCGACGTACAGATCCCCCATGACCAAAACGCGCCAAGGGACTTTGAAAAGAAAGGGGCCCAAGACTAAATTCAAAGCGAATTTCTTCTTGGTGTCGGTCGCAACACTTACAAACATGGCTAGCCGTATTTAAGCATACCTACTACCCACATACCACCCGCCTCACAGCCTCAATGGTCAACCGGAGACCCTAAAACACCGAACCTCTAAACCACAATAAACGCTAAAAGAAAGTCAACAGGCCCCGCAAGTCCCTGTAACTGGTGAGCTGCGTTCACAATCAATCGAGGTATCCCTCACTGCGGGTTGTCTTCGATTGCGGTTGCGGAACTGCTTACATGCCCACTGTGGATCGACCAGGATCGAATTGGGCTGAAGAAGATGAGTAGACTGACTGCGTTCGGAAGACGGGCAAACTTTGGGTTAATGAGGCGGATCCTGCTGGCTTCGAGCGGGTCATCCTTCAATAGCCGCCGAGATGGAGGTTACCGGCGCCATGTTGATACGGGGCTATGGAAGGAAGGGGTACCGAAGGGCCTTCTGGGTTAATCAAATCATCATGTTTCAAACCCCCCCGATTGACGTTACAGGGAAGCACCGAGGGTGTCGGCGGTACGAAGGTGCAGTTGCCCGCATCCAACCGGCAGCGGGGGCGTGATGATCCCCGAAGATATACATAACTATGCACTCCGTGCAGGGTTCATTCAAAAAGGGAAGGCAGGAACGTACCATTTTTTCCGTCCGTGCGGCTTGCCATGGTTCCAGTTCACCAAGTAGCACATTTCTTGCCATGTCTCTCGGTTTGCATGCAAAAAGAAGGGCACTCCTATGCGCCCGGGATGAGAAGCGATGCAACAGGTTCCACCCTACGCACCGCTGCCTCGGTACAGCGACGCAGAAGACTCCCTGCATAGAAGATACTGTTGCGTAGCGCTTGAACGGAGAAAGAGGAGGACATGTCCACGGACGATGGGATACGCCCACGAGAGAGCCGCCCTGCTTGAGAGAACAGGCTAGCGAGGCCCCTCCGCTGGTGAACAGTCTAACAGTTGCCGTGCCCGGCCAGCCACAGTGTAATCCTGGTGGAGATCCCTTCGATAGACCGGAAGACCACGGCTCACAGTCTAGAATCCAGGCGAACAGCTCTTTTGCCTCTTCGTGGCACCAACCCTTCGCGCTCCTTCAGTAAACCAAGAGGGGTTGACAAGAGGGGGGCACGAACATGGCACAGGCAACTGCGGGGGCCGGAAAGACCGGTGCCAGCAGCGTCCGCGGGAACTCGTACTTACCTCGCGTGAACATATGGAGAACCGTCCTGAAGACGCTGCTGCCGCGGGAAAACCCCATCTCATGGGGAGGTCCGCACCGCTGGGTCAAGAACATGGCCAAGGGCTTCCTCCTCGTCACTATCTGCACATCGCCCCACTGGTTCGTTAACAAGTATGGCGCCCAGGAGCTCAAAATGGTATGCGTTTCCTCATGTCGTGTTGTCGTCTTGGAAGCGGAGGTTCCACTATTTGAAGTTGACTGCCGACGCGTCACTGCTGAGTGCGCTCGGATCGGCGCCTTGCGTATTCGTCTGTTTCGAGCCGTACATACGTGTGATGACCTCGTCGGAGGATTCGCTGCCTGTCGCCCCTCTGTAGGTGCTTACTTCACCGGCCTCGACCTTTTTAGCGAGCCTGCAGCTGTCGCATCGCAGAGCCTAGATACACGCGTGATAAGAATGCACCGCAACGGTCTGATTACCTCGGAGGATGAATATGAAGAGCTTCTCACCCCTCTGTGGGTGCTGATGTGTTGTACTTGTATGGTAGGTCCGAAACTTCTTTCGACACACTGCACTCTAATTAATGTTCGCCTACTGTATTTAGTGGAGGTACATCTGCTCAGTTCTTCGCCCACCGTCGCGTGTGCCATTGCAAAGTGTGAAACGTGTAACAGCACATTGCACATCAATAGTCGGTGGTAACCCCTCCGAACAGCCTCCCTAGCCCTGGCCTACCCCGGATGCCGCAACCCCTTAACCCGGGTGGCGGCGCTTTGGCATGAACCAGGAACCTCAAGGGGAGCAGCGCGAGAGGCATCATCCACGCTTCAAAGGCCCACCCACACTGCACATCAACATCGCACTGGCGCGCCCGTAAACGTTCAGAAATCTATAAAATTATGCCTAAAAAAATGAGTCGACACCCATTTACCCCGCCTTTACTGGACCAATTCTTTCGGAAGTCGAAGGACGGTGATGCAGCAACCCTGCTCAACGGTCAGAAAGCAGGAAAACTCCATGGTAACGCAAGAAACCCTAAAATACGGTCTCTCAGAGGCACGAGAAGATGTTGAAAATCAACAAAGTTGCCGACAACGAGATCAAGAGAAGAAACCAAACCTACACACTTCTTTTCCCATGCTTTTGAGAAGATCCGCTATTAGAACGGCAGTGCGTATCCCCGCTCCATTTCCACAACACGCGTGATGACAAGACTGCACCGCAACGGTCTGATCTTTTTGGAAGCTTAATTGCTTCTCACCCCTCTATGGGTGCTGATGTATTGTTGGCAGCCTAGTTTGTCGTTGCGATTCCGACGTGTTTGGTAGATTCGAAGTTTCGTTTGAGTGCACTATTTCCACAACACGTGTGATGACAAGAATGCACCGCAACGGTCTGATCTCTTTTGGAGGATTAATTGCTTCTCACCCCTCTGTGGGTGCTGATGTGTTGTTGGCAGCCTAGTTTGTCGTTGCGATTCCAACTTGTTTGGTAGGTCCGAAGCTTTGTGTGAGTGCAACATCCTTCTCATTTCCACAACACGTGTGATGACAAGAATGCACCGCAACGGTCTGATCTCTTTTGGAGGATTAATTGCTTCTCACCCCTCTGTGGGTGCTGATGTGTTGTTGGCAGCCTAGTTGTCGTTGCGATTCCAACTTGTTTGGTAGGTCCGAAGCTTTGTGTGAGTGCAACATCCTTCTCATTTCCACAACACGTGTGATGACAAGAATGCACCGCAACGGTCTGATCTCTGTTGGAGGATTAATTGCTTCTCACCCCTCTGTGGGTGCTGATGTGTTGTTGGCAGCCTAGTTTGTCGTTGCGATTCCAACTTGTTTGGTAGGTCCGAAGCTTTGTGTGAGTGCAACATCCTTCTCATTTCCACAACACGTGTGATGACAAGAATGCACCGCAACGGTCTGATCTCTTTTGGAGGATTAATTGCTTCTCACCCCTCTGTGGGTGCTGATGTGTTGTTGGCAGCCTAGTTGTCGTTGCGATTCCAACTTGTTTGGTAGGTCCGAAGCTTTGTGTGAGTGCAACATCCTTCTCATTTCCACAACACGTGTGATGACAAGAATGCACCGCAACGGTCTGATCTCTGTTGGAGGATTAATTGCTTCTCACCCCTCTGTGGGTGCTGATGTGTTGTTGGCAGCCTAGTTTGTCGTTGCGATTCCAACTTGTTTGGTAGGTCCGAAGCTTTGTGTGAGTGCAACATCCTTCTCATTTCCACAACACGTGTGATGACAAGAATGCACCGCAACGGTCTGATCTCTTTTGGAGGATTAATTGCTTCTCACCCCTCTGTGGGTGCTGATGTGTTGTTGGCAGCCTAGTTTGTCGTTGCGATTCCAACTTGTTTGGTAGGTCCGAAGCTTTGTGTGAGTGCAACATCCTTCTCATTTCCACAACACGTGTGATGACAAGAATGCACCGCAACGGTCTGATCTCTTTTGGAGGATTAATTGCTTCTCACCCCTCTGTGGGTGCTGATGTGTTGTTGGCAGCCTAGTTTGTCGTTGCGATTCCAACTTGTTTGGTAGGTCCGAAGTTTTGTGTGAGTGCAACATCCTTCTCATTTCCACAACACGTGTGATGACAAGAATGCACCGCAACGGTCTGATCTCTTTTGGAGGATTAATTGCTTCTCACCCCTCTGTGGGTGCTGATGTGTTGTTGGCAGCCTAGTTTGTCGTTGCGATTCCGACGTGTTTGGTAGATTCGAAGTTTCGTTTGAGTGCACTATTTCCACAACACGTGTGATGACAAGAATGCACCGCAACGGTCTGATCTCTTTTGGAGGATTAATTGCTTCTCACCCCTCTGTGGGTGCTGATGTGTTGTTGGCAGCCTAGTTTGTCGTTGCGATTCCAACTTGTTTGGTAGGTCCGAAGCTTTGTGTGAGTGCAACATCCTTCTCATTTCCACAACACGTGTGATGACAAGAATGCACCGCAACGGTCTGATCTCTTTTGGAGGATTAATTGCTTCTCACCCCTCTGTGGGTGCTGATGTGTTGTTGGCAGCCTAGTTTGTCGTTGCGATTCCAACTTGTTTGGTAGGTCCGAAGCTTTGTGTGAGTGCAACATCCTTCTCATTTCCACAACACGTGTGATGACAAGAATGCACCGCAACGGTCTGATCTCTGTTGGAGGATTAATTGCTTCTCACCCCTCTGTGGGTGCTGATGTGTTGTTGGCAGCCTAGTTTGTCGTTGCGATTCCAACTTGTTTGGTAGGTCCGAAGTTTTGTGTGAGTGCAACATCCTTCACATTTCCACAACACGTGTGATGACAAGAATGCACCGCAACGGTCTGATCTCTTTTGGAGGATTAATTGCTTCTCACCCCTCTGTGGGTGCTGATGTGTTGTTGGCAGCCTAGTTTGTCGTTGCGATTCCGACGTGTTTGGTAGATTCGAAGTTTCGTTTGAGTGCACTATTTCCACAACACGTGTGATGACAAGAATGCACCGCAACGGTCTGATCTCTTTTGGAGGATTAATTGCTTCTCACCCCTCTGTGGGTGCTGATGTGTTGTTGGCAGCCTAGTTTGTCGTTGCGATTCCAACTTGTTTGGTAGGTCCGAAGCTTTGTGTGAGTGCAACATCCTTCTCATTTCCACAACACGTGTGATGACAAGAATGCACCGCAACGGTCTGATCTCTTTTGGAGGATTAATTGCTTCTCACCCCTCTGTGGGTGCTGATGTGTTGTTGGCAGCCTAGTTTGTCGTTGCGATTCCAACTTGTTTGGTAGGTCCGAAGCTTTGTGTGAGTGCAACATCCTTCTCATTTCCACAACACGTGTGATGACAAGAATGCACCGCAACGGTCTGATCTCTTTTGGAGGATTAATTGCTTCTCACCCCTCTGTGGGTGCTGATGTGTTGTTGGCAGCCTAGTTTGTCGTTGCGATTCCAACTTGTTTGGTAGGTCCGAAGCTTTGTGTGAGTGCAACATCCTTCTCATTTCCACAACACGTGTGATGACAAGAATGCACCGCAACGGTCTGATCTCTTTTGGAGGATTAATTGCTTCTCACCCCTCTGTGGGTGCTGATGTGTTGTTGGCAGCCTAGTTTGTCGTTGCGATTCCAACTTGTTTGGTAGGTCCGAAGTTTTGTGTGAGAGCAACATCCTTCTCATTTCCACAACACGTGTGATGACAAGAATGCACCGCAACGGTCTGATCTCTTTTGGAGGATTAATTGCTTCTCACCCCTCTGTGGGTGCTGATGTGTTGTTGACAGCCTAGTTTATCGTTGCGATTCCGATTTGTTTGATGGGTTCGAAGCTTCGTTTGAGCAATATCCTTAACACGCGCGATGACAAGAATGCACCGCAACGGTCTGATCTCTTTGGAGGGTTAATTTCTTGTCGCCCCTCTGTGGGTGCTGATGTTAATAGTCTTGAGTTTGTGCTGCTCACGATTGCGGGCGTCGGAAAACCAAACGTAACCTAAGGACCGACCCTTTCGTGAGAAAAAGCGAAGCATAAAAAGTTTTACACCAGGGGAGTAGCTGCAAAACAACGTTCGACCAGAGGGTCCAAAAGTGGAGTTTTGGACCGCGATTCTTCGATTACCCCCTCAGGTGACACCACTTTATTTTTAGCCATACTACAACTCTCTTTTTGTTTGGTATCCGCCGCCGAACAGAAACTCGGCAGCCACAGGGCAGAGACTTGTTGTGGCAGCTCTTTCCGACCCGAGCCTTGCTTGTCCCGAGGGCGACGTTCTTCTTTTTCTTCCGGAAAATCATTGGAGTTTAGTTTGGTGTCTGCTTAGTTTTCAAGTTGCAGAGCACGCAGTCCCGAAACAACACAAGTTAAAACCACGTCTCTGCAGAAGTACTTCGGAAATGGCGATCCGCGGTGGGAGAACACACCGTCCATCGGCCTCTACAACTTGAAAGAGCGCTCGCTCGTTTGGGACCCCATGCTGGTGCTAAAGGAGGATCCTTGGAAGAATTACCTGCCCGGCTACAACTCCATCCCGTGGGAGCAGCGAACGGAGCACGATGACCCTGACGAAGAGCGTGGTTGGAAGGCGTTCGGAGATGGAATGCCCCACAAGCACATGATGCGCGGTTTTTTGGGCAGCTTAACCCAGAAGCAGAACATGTTTCACCGTATGCGCACTTCTTTTTCCGGCGGGGCGCGTGCCGTTGTGTTCCCCACAGAACCATGCCGGCTACGAAAAATAAATTAATGCAGCAAGACCGACCCATCCCGCCTTTTTTTAATTGGGAAGATCTTGCTTGTTCACGCTTCTATTCCTGCTTCGAGCAGTTTTGTGGCTCGCAACAGTTCTCAACCAGTGTCGGAGCATTCCTGTGCCCGCTTACATGAAGCCGCACGAGCGTGTTCGCGGCTGGAACACGCTCGTCCTCGGTCACCTTACGAGTGGAGCTTCTGTGGTCACGATCAAATTGTCAGACACCTTGGCAGACACTTCAACCAGGTGGTAGATAGTTGACAGGCAATTGTGGTCTGTAGCACGCAATAGTACAAATCAGAAAATACGTGGAGGTAACATCAGGCGTGGCTACAGGAACATCAGAAGTCATTAACTGCCCTGTGAATTTTCCCCCATGTGTACAATCGAAGGTAGCTCCGAACAACCAATGCTGTAAGAGGGAATCTTCTCAGCCACGAAGACCATTTCACCGTTGGCCATCGAACTGGAACTGAGTAGATGTGCGACGCTTCGCAAACAAGTGGTCGTAGGGGAAGATTTTACCGCAGTTGAGCAGCAGCCAGACCGTGCAGAAGGTCTCGAGCGAGCTTCCACCACGGAATTCCCGAATCCTCATTTGACATTCACCTTCTGTCAACGATCGGGAGGGAATCCTACCCGAAGAGTGGTGTCTCGATGTGTAAGACCGTGTCTCATAGCGCAGACGCAATGGGAAGGAGCCTGGCGTGGACCAGTCGTCCAGGGATCTTAACCCCACTGTTTTGGTTTCCGGATTGCAGATGAGCTACCGCTAGACCGGGGTTGATGCCTGCCGGCGTGCCGCTCTTGTGTCGAAATAACCGTACACATTGCAATTCGCCGGGCGACTGCACAACATGACGGGCGTTTGCAACACGACCACCACCAGCTAGCTAGTCAGACCAGCTGCCTGTCCCAAAAGCAACATGTCGGCAACTCGAAATGCGTCAGGCGAAGTGGGCTTTACTTTGCATCAGACGCGGTCCCTCTCTGAGCCACGAACTAAGAAATGCGAAACCCACCACGCAACAGTGTTCTCCGTGCAAGACGAGTACACGTCGTTCTCGGCTTTCTACCTCAAAACGCTTGGCAGATCGTATGTCTTCCTTGTCTTTTTGTGTTTTCGGGTGCGGCGCCCGCAAGTGAGACTGTATACCTTGTGTGTCCACTGTAGGATGCACTGACTGAAGGATCATTCTGTTTTTAGCCTGTGAGGAAACTGAACCGCCCACAGTAGGACCTTCTGATCATGATCATGCCAATTTGCCACCACGTCCAGGATTTGGGCTCAGGGTAGTGCGGTCAATGAAAACTCTAGTTTCCCTTTCTACTTTCTCCTACTCTCGCGGTGTACGGTTTTTGTTTTCTCGAGAGACAACAAACTTTGTCAAAGACTACTTTTAGTCGCCCACTTTAACTCATTCCACTATGTGCAGGGTGCAAATGTGGATGCAGGATGTCTACTACAACTACTACCACGTCTTCTTCCACGTGCCCGTGGAGGAGAGATACGAGGGAATGGGTCAGATGCACGGCCAGAGCAGAAGGATCATTCGCAGATGGTGGTGTGAAAGCACAGGCTGGTATGCACACGTTCTTGTCCTGTTTTTATTCCGAAGCACGCGCTTCATCCCTGCAACCTCATCATTACTGTGGACCAGATTTTGTGTCGGAGTCTTTTCGATGGGTTGAGTGCAGACTTTCCGTTGTAGATCAGACGGACTTCTGGTCTAGTGTTGCGTGCGATTCCCACAATTTTACTATTCCAAGCCGAGACTCGGTGCATCCTCTCCACCGTGAGCACCATGGTGCCCAAGATTGTCGGGGCGTCGCGATGCATAGCATGGAGCAGCACCCGAAAGTGATAGGATTGTGCCGCCTACGCAGACGCAACGTGCATTACCACCATGTGGTGTCCCAGTGGACAGGTAACATGCGCGGGAAAAGCTCTAAAATTGGACTGACTGTGGTCAGCCCCCGAACTCCGCACTCTGGAAGTCCGAGAGCTTGTGGACTAAACTAAAGACGATGCGGGAGACGAAGTAGTAAAGGCAGAGGCGGCAGACGTCGGTAAAGCTGGGCGTGTTGCGAAAAGTAGGCTTGAGTGACTAAATTCGCAGTTGAACTCGGCCCCATTTTTTTAGAGTGAATTTTTTTTGGAGAGGAATTCAGTTCAGTACACGCATAAAGCCGAGGAATTCAGTTCTACCACCTTTACCTAAAATTCAGTTCTGCCACTCCAGACGAAGTTGGCAGCAACGTGGGGATTTTTTTGGCTGCCAAAGTGAGTAAAAGGGTGAACGAGCACGCACAGTAGTGAGTAGAGAAGAGAACGAGTGTAAAATAACGGAGGTAGCACACACTACCAAACCAACGGAAACCGCCGCAAAGTTTCCTTGCCTTTCCTTATTCCTCAAAACCAGCACCAAGACACCAAGAACACCGTCCCCAACCCTCCGGAAAAGCCCACGGTCCGCCACAAACGTGCGCTAAAACTGACAACAACGACCAAACACGAACAGGGCGGGTTGGAAAGCGGTCGGCGTCTACGGCGGCTTGATCTTCCCCGGATCCGACTTCTCGTCGATGGCGTAAAACTACACCCCTCCGCCCTGTCCAGGCCTTTCCGTGTCAGAACGCACGGGGATTTTCCGCGTGCCTTCCCGGCCGTGCAGCTTCCACGGGCCGGGCCCCGTGGGGCAGTGTGGCGGCTGGCCGGTGCCCCGGGCTCCGCCCCATGAGAGCCCCCCTGCGACCTTGTCCAGGCACAACGCACCGTGGACGCGAGCCCCCGGGTGGCCGGGGTATTTTGCCCTGCCTCCGCGATGCCTTGTGATGCGCACCGTCCTCCGGATGCAGCGCTTCGGATTTTTGCAAGCAAGGGTGCCACGCAAAGCGAGAAGTCTGCAGCGTTGGGCCAGGGCAGCCCGACGCACACGATCCTCACGTCATTGCAGACAACGAACGGCCACAAGGCAACGGCGGTAGAACGACCCCAACCGTCCAAAGAACGACGCCAGAATGGCAGCTAACAGCCAAAAGAGCGGCGCTAGAACGACTACAAATGCCCGGAGTGGAACCGGAATGACCGCAAACGGCTAAAGAGCGGCGCTAGAACGACCACAAAATGCCCGGAGAGCGGAAGCGGAATGACAGCGAATGGCTAAAGGGCGGCGCTAGGACCTTGCGACACTCAAAGCGCCGGAGCGCGCGAACCGCGGGCCAGCCCCGGGGCTGGGCATGGGTCTACTGGAACTCTCTCTACCGCTTCCCCAGTAGATCCATTGCCAGCCCCGGAGAGCCTCGCCCCGCGGGGCTGCAAAGGGATCACTGAGGCAGTCCACCCCTCCCTGGAAGTGCATCGAACCGCTGTCTGGCTGTCGTAGGCAATCGCGGGCGATTATAGTAGCCTGAGCGCGACGATCGAGACGAGCTAAAAAGGCGAAAGCATGACACGTCACGTGGGAAGAGATGACCGCGACGCCGGCGATGCAGAGATTATCGCCACAGATTATTTGCATTCTAACCCAAACGAGTATAGTCTATCACAGTCTATCAGCCGGGGGTGGACCGGCTCAATCACGGGATCGGTCGAACGACGCACAACCAGCTGGTTCTTGGGAAGGCAGCGCCTTGCGCTGCAGTGGGACTCCGTCAGCAAACCGCAAGGGTATTTGTGGGCGGCCGCGTCGGGAAGATCGAAAGCCGGCGATGAAAATGTGCGGACTTGAGGGGAGCCCGCTGTGTTCGGTCTCGTGAACTACCGAAATGGCCGCCCGAAGTCGATGATGAAACTGGTGACCAGAAGAGGCATCCGCTTGTCTGACTGATGTAGGTGCAGATAATATCTCTCTTGTAGGATAGCAGAGTATTGCAACACTCGGCCTGACGGGGCTTAATGCTGGCTCGAGCCAAACACAGCGACGAGCTGCAGACGCTGCTCAGTCTGCACGACGACAGAGGACCTGTTCGAAGCCGCGCTCGCGCGCGTGTCTGCGTGCGACAGCCCGCCGCGCTCTTCGCAGAGCCCACCAGAGGCGGCCGGCGGCCCAGCGCGTCGACCGCGCGCAGCGACGGCGGGGCCACTCCCCCGCGGCTGCGGGCGGTGGACGTTCTTATGCTGAAGGAACCGGAGTCGTTGTCGCAGAGATCCACCATGGGGCGTCTGCCGGCCGGTCCGGCGCCGGCCCTCCACAAAGGACAGCACATGCAGCCTGCCGCAGCCTGCCGACTGCAGTCATCATTCTCCCTCTCTCGAACAGCCGGTCCCACTTCGGCCTTACCAGTGCTTTCCTTTTCGAATGGGCGGCTTTGCTTCGGAGGAAGTCCTCGAGGTGGCCACCACGGCGCGCGTTCACAACATGAAGCAAGCTGCTGTGCAAACCTCGCGCAGTGCACAAGCCGAGGTACGTGTGAGATGGGGAGCGCCCACCGACAGGAAAGAACTAAAAAGCCCGCCTCACAAGTCAAACGGACTTCAAAAAAGACCGACCGCTTACTACAAGAACAGTCTAAACAGCATATGCCCATGTCCTTGTCGTTGTACTGCGGCTGCCTGCCTCTAGTTGTCGAAGTAAAGTCCCGCGCCGCGGACACCGGCTAAAGAAGAAGACGCGGAGCTTGTTCTGGCGGCTGATTGGAGTTCCCAACCCGAATCCGCAACAGAGCAACCGGTTTTCGCGGGGGGTGTGTGGGGGGATCCCTTTTCCCTTGTTTCTCCGTTTCTCCTTGTTCTTTTCTCGCGCTCTCTCTCTCTCTCTCTCCTTCGTTCCTGTTCTGTCATTTTTTGTTTTTGTTTTCTGATTATCCTCGCGTTTTCTCCTTCTGCCAATAAAATCTCGTTTGCGTTGATGACCACCACGATTGGCTTCTGCGCTTGCTGGTGCGTCAGCTTCCCCTTGCGTTCGGCATATTGCACACGTACTCCATCTTCTTCTTTGAAGAAGAGTTGCCGCGCGGGGAGCAACCAAACACGCGTGCGAGGCAGTGTTCTGCCTGCACCATCGTCCCCTCCGCGTTTTCCAGTTACGGCAGGTGCACCCAGACCTCTACGCATCCGCACTTCCGGCCGTCGGTTCCCAATCTGGGTGTGTGTGTTTTTCCCACGCACTTAACCATGGTTAAGAAGACGACTGAAAGCATAGACACAAAAGATAGCTCAAAGCATCTGCAGAATAACACGAAAAGCCTCCAGGAAAAAACCCGTTTTCACAGTTCTTGGTAGACTAATACGGACTATTCCGACGAAAACTGACGCTTGTACACGGCTACTATCCCCGAGAATGCCTCTCCGTATATTCATCTGCTTGGTGCCCCCCGGGGCAATAGGTATGCACGAAACTGGCCAGAAATGCGTGAGGTTACCTAAAGCACTTGTCGCAAAAGCCCGCAAACCACGCGCCACAAGAGTGCTTGGGTGCTTGGTGTCCGGTAGCCTGAGTTGAAGGTAGTACGCGCGTCCGCTCTGCCCTGCCGATGCAATCTTCCTGCAGGGGGAGGCGCGGGATGCCCTCTCAGAAAGGGGGAACCACTGCCTAGATGTGAGATCAAGAACACCGGCTCGGAAGATGGGACCGTGTCCGGAAAACGACGAAACGTCGGGGGAAGCCCAAGCCCAGGCGGAGATCCGTCTCGGCGTCGACGTGCAATTCGCTTGTGAAAACTGGGCCTGCAGTCCCGGACGAGGGTGGACTTTGGATTATGCTACCAGATTGACCAAAACTTTGCCCAACCTCGGAGGAAGAGGAGGGGCGCAAAGGAGAGAAGCTGACGCGCCGGCCGCGCAGGCGCATTACATTGCCTTCCTATTCTTCACGTTCTTTTCTTTTTGTGTTTGCAGAGAACACCGGGTCCCGACAGTCGTCAGCCAACGGCGTCTGGCGCGGGTTCTGAAAGATCTGCGCATAGCCGACACGGCACAGCACGAAGGCTCGTCGCATGGGAGACAGAGAGTGAACCCTGCCTCCTTCTCTGCTGCATGTAACATGCTTCCGACGTCCTTATAGAGGGGTTGGACCCTAGGTTGACTATAGAACCGTACATCCCTACAGGGAGGCGCAGGTGCTGCTGCACACAGGCCCCATCACGCACCAGCAGAGAGAGAAAGTAGGAAGAAAAGTTACTTCTTATAAGCAGCACGGCCCTAGAAGCAAGCCCGGCTTCCGGCTTTGCCCTTTTCTTTAGCCATACTTCAACTCTCTTGGAGCTAACGCCCCCTTGGCTGGAAAATGCAGGTAAATTTTTGCTCGATACACGATCTTCCATGACCCTGGCGACCTGTTCGTCTGGTGGTGCTGCTGCTCGGGCTATGCTGCCCAAAACCGCGGCTGTTGGGGTGAACAGCCACACGTTTCATCCCAGAAGAAACCAACGAGGATCGGGACCGTCGATCGTGTATCGGGCAACTACAAGCCACCATGCTCTCAGCGGGACTTCTGTTCCTGCTAAGCTTGCCTGAGGACACCTGCGTTAACTTAACCTTTTACGGACGGCGGACATACATTTTTTTATGGAAACCCCAGAACGGGAGCTGTGGTTCGGACGCTGGGCCTCCAGACTAAAGTTGCTGCTGTGAAGAGATGCGTTACGAAACCTTCCAAGGAGCACCGAGTTTCCCAAGACTAAAAACCTCGAGTTTGACCCATCGGTTACCCAGAACTGGATAAACCTCCCGTCCCCTCCGTCCGTAAGGGGCCAACGTGCAATGGATCATCGTCCCCGGCGCCGAAGCACACACAGTACACGACGACGTCGATTCGGCCGCGGAAGCAGGGCAACAACGCTGCCCCGACCGACACCACCGTAACCTTGCTAAACCAGCCTTTCGTTTCCAGACTTTGCAGGACCTTACCATACGTCAACCGGAGACCAAAAAGCACCGGCGTCTCAGACTAAGAAACAGTCTGCATATTCGTTCTGTTTTACTCAGCGAAGAACTAGAAAAGGAAGAAAAAGGAAAGAAGACGAACCGAAAAAGACCGCAAAACGGCGCACGTTATTCGAAAAGAAAAATAAAAAGCAGCGAGATGTTATTTTTCACACTTCGACACGTTCGTTTTGTGTGGCCAACCGAGCGTATCAGCAGGGGGTGTCACACCGGATTTCACACTGGGCTTGCGGGTGTACCCACACCCAAGGTTAACTCCCCACCCGGAGTTTCTGCTCTTCGTATTGTCTGACGAGAACTGCCTAGAAGAAAGGGAGAAGTAAGAACACATCTTTGTAACTAGCGCATGGGAATTGAGTGACTGCCTTAACCCGGGGAAACGAGCTTGCGGTACTTCCTTTTGGATGGTGGCTCACAGGCAAAGAATCGAGTCCGAGCCTCGCGGAGCACAGAAGCGAATTTCTATCGGCTATCCTCAGTATTGGGCATTGCAGTAGGACATCGCAGTCAGGCATTGCTGCTGCGGTTTTCGTTCAATGAGAGGAAATGAATGAAGGACTCCAAATAACAACTTACGATGGGGTGAAACCCCAAGGGTACTTTGGACACCCTGCGGGGTCACGGGGGCAAGGTGGGAGGGATCTCGGCCCCGGCTCTCACGAAGTACTCGTGGACGGCTAGGAAAACGGATGACAAATTCACCCCGGCGTCGCGCCATTCTTGCCACTGGGCGGGTGGGAGGGAAAGCAAAATGTTTCCCCCGTAGAACAGACACCCTGTATGTAAATTCGTCAAGCCTCACAGATTCCCTCGGAAAATCCGTGAGAAAGGGAGAAGTAAGAACACGTCTTTGTAACTGACAGCACTAGCGCAAGGGAATGTTGAGTGACTGCCTTAACCCGGGGAAACGAGCTTGGGCACGCGGTACTTCCTTTTGGATGGTGGCTCACAGGCAAAGGATCGAGTCCAAGCCTCGCGGAGCACAGAAGGGAACCTGTAGTCCCACCTGTCGGAATTCGGCAGCGGCGAAGACATGTAAAAGCTGAATTTTTCTTTGAACTAACCACACCCTGAAGGCTGTGTGAAGTTCTCTAATCGACTTTTCGTGGTGCATCAACTCCCTCAGTGAAACTGTGAGTGCTGGGGACGGGGCGGGAATCTTGTCCCATAAACGCAGTACCTGGCAACGATACGCTTTAGCCATACTTCAACTCTCTTGGGAGGGAGTGCCGACTCTAGCTCCAAAAGCTTCCGCGCCTGCGGCGCACGTAAAAAAGGTGTTTTCAAGGCTGTTTTGGTGCATCCATGGTCACCTGGAGCAGATTTACCACGTTTTTCTCCAGGTGCTGACCCTTGCCACCAATTCCCACACCACAGTAGAAAATCAGGAAAAAATGCCTGTTTTTGACCCTGTTTTGGATCATGCCGCAAGGGGGGGTGGGAGTACTAGACGCCCCATTGGGATTTATGGGCTAGGTATGCTAATAGCTCTATCGAGCCAACCCCACTTTTTAGGGGGTCCGCGGGCGAAGCCCGGGGGCACTTTTTTATAGTGTCGTTTCGTACAGGGTCTCCTTAGGAAGTTTTCCCCCCTGGAAATGACAGCGTGATGACAGAGTGAACGGTTCAAGCCTTCGTGGCTTGAGGTCCTGGGTTCGAACCCGGCTGAGGACACTTTTTCGGTCGAACATGTTTGTCGGTTTTGGGGGTCAAATGTGCCCGAGATTTGCGTTTTTTGCAGAGGTGGCCGCTTGATCCAGATGGTTGGAAGTTTCCTGCAGCAAGTCCCACGTGCAGCTGGTGACGCGTGATGCAAACTGGAGCACACTACGCAACCTCAGCGCCGCCGGAAAACCGAAGCGTTTACTCCTGGCTTGGTCCTGGTTGGAGCAAGCATTTTTGCCAAACAAGAACCCCCCCATCCCCAATGTGAATACTGTGAATGTGAGTACGTACAGTAGTGAGTAGAGAAGAGAACGAGTGTAAAACGATGGAGGTAGCACGGACTACCACCGGCGGAGGCCACCGCAAAAAGATTTTTTACCTTTTCCTTATCCCTCAAAACCAGCACCAATAACAACGACCCCATCCCCAAACTAAGATTACCCCCCGACCTTCCCCCGACCTTCTCACACAACCTCGTTGCTCCTAACATGTCTCTGTCCATCAAGTTGCTCGTTCTGTGCCTCGTGGCGACCGCGTTCGTAAGGGCGCAAGATGCGGCTCCCGAGGAGGCCCCCGAGGAGTTGGAAGAGGTGAACATCGTCGAGTTCGAAGTAAAGTTGAACTTCACCGTCGGACAGAACGACCCGTTCAACACCGCGAGCATCCGCAGCATCGTCTTGAAGCTGGAGGCCGAGCTGGCCAAGCTGGGAAGCATCGTGACCAGCACCTTCGTGAAAGCGTGCGAAGCGGGCTCGTGCATCTTCGCCTTCGAGCTGGCGGGCGAGCAGGCGTCCGGGCGCTCGGCCGAGGCTCTGCAGGCCGAGCGCGCGTGGGACTTCACCTTCACGACGACGTCCAGCAACACGGGGGCAGAGATCGCAGCCACGCTCACCGGCAGCGCCGACGCCCTCGCCCTCGCCGTGTCCCCGAACGCCAAGCTGGTCTCTGCCGGCGTTGACCCGGCGCCGGCGGGCGTGGAAGACGACGACGACGACGAACTGTCCGGCTCCGCGATCGCCGGCATCGTCATCGGATGCGTGCTATTCGTCGCGATCATCGCCGGCGCGGCGTTCTTCGTGATGAAGTCGAAGGGAGCCGAGCAAAAAGCCGTCGAACCCACCGACTTCGAGGGGCACGAGGCGTAGGCATTCTCCGGTCTGCCGGTTTTCTTTTTCGTATGAGCACCTGCTTTGCAGGTAATACTTGAGGAGGCTGCCAGCGAAGATCAACAGAGGTAAACGTGCTGTAGCCCACACGAAACACAGGCGAATCTGGGTTCAGTGGAAGCGTTCAACAAAAAAGACCCACTTTGTAGTTGTCTTGCTTCCTCCCCTCTAGCCTCCGTCGAAATCAGCACAAGGCAGTCCCTCGAGTATTTTGTGGTGACAACAAGTGCTTGCCAACACGAAAACATGTCGAATGGCAGCGCGCTGTACTAAATCAGTTTCCAGACGTACTCACAAACAAAAATGCGTGGGGAAACTGAACCGCCCCAAGTAGGACCTTCTGATCATGATCATTTGCTAGTTTGCCACCTGAAACCTGTCCAGGATTTGGGTTCAGGGCAGTGCGGTCAACGAAAGTGCACCTGAATTGTATCCGGGAGATCCTTGAGGAGGCTGTCGCGAAATCGCAAAAGGAGGTGAATGTGCTGTGGCCCACATGAACCAGAGGTACATCTGAGTTTAGTGGCGGGCGCAAGCGTTCTACAAAATTGAAAGCATCGGCAAAGACCGCAAGGACTCTCGTTGAGAACGATTGCAGGAGTCGGGAAACCGTAGCGGAACTTAAAGCAGGACCGACCCTCCCTTTCGCGAGCTTAGAGGAGCAACATCAACACACCTTTCTTTATCTATCCACGTGAGACAATGCCCCCTAAACCCATACCTGAAACCTTACCGTACCCAGTTCACTGGGGTGCCCTTTCCCGGCGGGCTACGAGGGAACTTAACAAAAAGGGAAAATTACAAACATGCCCCCATAGTTCGGCCGACTTTTCAAGTTTGCCCCTGGAAGTTCTTACTTTTTACAAGGTTGCCCCATATATTTACTACTTTTTACAAGGTTGCCCCATATATTTACTACTTTTTACAAGGTTGCCCCATATATTTACTACTTTTTACAAGGTTGCCCCATATATTTACTACTTTTTACAAGGTTGCCCCCTATATTTACTACTTTTTACAAGGTTGCCCCATATATTTACTACTTTTTACAAGGTTGCCCCATATATTTACTACTTTTTACAAGGTTGCCCCATATATTTACTACTTTTTACAAGGTTGCCCCATATATTTACTACTTTTTACAAGGTTGCCCCATATATTTACTACTTTTTACAAGGTTGCCCCATATATTTACTACTTTTTACAAGGTTGCCCCATATATTTACTACTTTTTACAAGGTTGCCCCATATATTTACTACTTTTTACAAGGTTGCCCCCTATATTTACTACTTTTTACAAGGTTGCCCCCATATATTTACTACTTTTTACAAGGTTGCCCCATATATTCATAGCTGTCAGCCACAAGGTTGCCACATTGCGGCCCCATTTAGCCACAAAGTAGCCACAAACCTTGTGGCTACCTTTGTGGCTAATTATGCAAAATTTTGGTCTCACGGAAAACCGCGTGGAACTAACTTTTTCGGCCAGAAAATGCATCTGAAACACGTTTTCTGACGATTTTGACAGGGTTTGGGCCAGAATACGGGTTAGTTGCTACACCCTGGGCTCGGCATCCTGGTTGCGCACCCTGGGGTACCATTGGTAAACGGTTTACTAAACCGCTACTGCTACCAAAGTAGTAGTAGGCATTATGCACACAGAATCATGCATAATTCAGGTTGGCGAGAGTGACAGACCCGTTCTACTTGCAAAGCGCTTGCCATTTCTGTCCTGAAACCCTCTGAGAGGGCCTCTCAACCAGCGACCGGCGCTCTCCGAGCCTCTTGAATGACCCCAGAGGAGGAGTGGGAGAGAGCGGCAAGTACCGCCGCAGCCAAACAGATTTGAATGCTGCCAGAAAGCTGCAAAGAAAACGTGGCAGCCGTCTGATAATAGTCAGGAGCTGGCGGATGGTGACTGAGCTTGAGCTCCCTGCCGCGGGCCTGCGGCCCGTGCTGCCCTGCTGGACTGGTATTGTCGCAAGTCAGTCACTTTCAACTTTCCCTTGTGCCTTGGCTGGGCCTGTGCTACAGGAGCCTGCGAGGAATTTCCAAGACGTGTGAGAGATTGCCCCCGCTACTTTTCTCGGATCTTTGGCTCCTCCTTGAACTCTTTCGGACGCTGATTGCAACAAGTGTAACAGTGCCACTCAGTGACAGCTGTTACAGGGAGTCAGTCACACTGTCAGTGTGCTCCTGCTGTACTATCATAGTAACTATGCCTGCTGCCGTGTGAAGTTGCGAGCTCTGTGCACTTTGCAAGCAAGCAAGCAAACTCGCTGGTGACGGGGTACCGAGTAGAAGAGCTGTCGTAATTGTGAAATGCTCCGTTTGCTGGGTCGTTGCTGTCCTGTTTAACCTTGGGTATCTTAGAATATCAGTGCATCGCCGTTACTAGTACGGCTGTCACCGGCGTGGTTTGGGTCCTTTAGCAGGAAAAGTTGGAGACTATGCACCCCGCAACTGAAACGGGTTTGCGGACAAGCGACCCTTTGAACTAAATTGATTCCTTGCCTGCTCCAAAACTTGGCAACAGAAGCATTGGCAGCTTCGTACTGACTCTGCGGTCTGAAATATCAACATCGCTTTCGACGGGTTCGTCTTCCTCCGGTGCACTCTCTGACTCAAAATGTACCAGAACTATGGCATTAGCATTGGTGCTGCGACCGTGTTGGCAAGATGCAGCAGCTTGTTGTTGTTTTCTGAACTTTTCAAGCCTTGAATTACTTGCAGTGTTGTACGAAGTTACTGATAGAGTTGCCAACGTTGCCGCTGACTCGCGGCTGAGGATACGAGGCCAGGGCGAAGCAGCTTACCCAAATTCGGGCCCAAAAACCTGTCAAAATCATCAGAAATTGTGTTTTAGATGCATTTTCTGGCCGAAAAAACTAGTTTCACGTGGTTTTCCTGGGTATCAAAATTTTGCATAATTAGCCACAAAGGTAGCCACAAGGTTTGTGGCTACTTTGTGGCTCCCAATTAGCCACTAGTGGCTACCTTGTGGCTGACAGCTATGATATATTTACTACTTTTTACAAGGTTGCCCCCTATATTTACTACTTTTTACAAGGTTGCCCCATATATTTACTACTTTTTACAAGGTTGCCCCATATATTTACTACTTTTTACAAGGTTGCCCCATATATTTACTACTTTTTACAAGGTTGCCCCATATATTTACTACTTTTTACAAGGTTGCCCCATATATTTACTACTTTTTACAAGGTTGCCCCATATATTTACTACTTTTTACAAGGTTGCCCCATATATTTACTACTTTTTACAAGGTTGCCCCCTATATTTACTAATTCTTACAAACATGCCCCTTGATAGTTCTTGCTTTTTACAAACATGCCCATGAAGTTTCCCCTTTTTACAAACATGCCCAAAAAGTTTCCATTTCTTACAAACATGCCCATGAAGTTTCTACTTCTTACAAGGTTGCCCAATATAGTTTACTGATCTTACAAACTTGCCCCGGGTACCCAGGTTCTTGCTCGATGGAATTGCTGTTGTGCACCCGGGATGATCTGTACTGTAACCTCTTCATTGTGTTGTGACTCTGTTGTGCGCAGGTATTCACCATCGGAGAACGAGAAGGGCGGAAGAAAGACTGGTCTCCAAGATAAAACACACCCAGGACTTGTAAGCCTGTCCAAAAACAAAAGAAAGGCTACAGCGCCGAAAGGTTTGAAATATTCGGACATGTGGAGAGCAAAATAGAAAGAGCAGGTGCGTCCCGGCCCGGAGGAAGCAGCGAGAGGAACGCGGGGTAACCCCCTTCAGACCCGATAGAAGGGCCCATTGCAGGACAGCGGATATCAGCTGACCGGGAGCTACGCTAAATTATGCGTCATGTGATACCTGATACGTGTGTGCGATGGTCGTTCAGTGGCTTGCATCTCAGGTGATGCTTGAGTGCAGCCGACGATTCGAACCGGAGATTCGTTTGCGAAAATGAACCATCGAGAAAAAAGAGAGATTAGGACGGAGGGTTGGGGTTTGAAAAGGGGAGGACATTCACAGATCTGCTATTTGTCATCCTGTTTTTTTGCATGTCAAAACGTTGTGACCCGAATCACCACATCCGGTGCACTTTCGTTTCTTTGCTGCTGGCGCTGGGTCACTTGACGTGCCGCGCTTTGAGCCCTTTTGTGGTTTGTTGATTACATCGGAGCATGTTCGTTTGTTGTGCCCTGTAGATTTGCAATCGAAGGGGACGGACCTCGCCATTGCTTTTCATCCTTCGCTTTTTTTCCCCCTCAGCAGTACACGGGAGGAAGTATAGTCGAAATCGTGCTTGTTTTCCTTTGTATTTTCTGCATTGGCTTTTGTATTCTGACGTTGAGCCGGCCTGTGCAGCCTCCATGAGAAGGGATTCCCGTACCTTTCCACTGTGCAGCTTTGACTTGAGGTAGTGCGCGCAGGATACTTGCGGGAAGTCAGGGAATACATCCTCCAAAGCAGCCTTGATCCCTTTGTCCTGGTCGCTGATGAATATTGTTTCGCCAGAGAGTGACCTTTCAAAGCTTCCGGTTCAAGGTGTAGGTCCACCAAAGGGTGTTTTCGCATGGGACTATGGCAGCCCAGAGGATGACAACCTTTCGGTTTCCAACTCGGAGGAAGGCATTCGTTGCATTTTCATCTTCTTGAGCATGTTTAGTTGGTTCTCGGGTGAGAACCTGGGTACCCGGGGCAAGTTTGTAAGATCAGTAAACTATATTGGGCAACCTTGTAAGAAGTAGAAACTTCATGGGCATGTTTGTAAGAAATGGAAACTTTTTGGGCATGTTTGTAAAAAGGGGAAACTTCATGGGCATGTTTGTAAAAAGTAAGAACTATCAAGGGGCATGTTTGTAAGAATTAGTAAATATAGGGGGCAACCTTGTAAAAAGTAGTAAATATATGGGGCAAGCTTGTAAAAAGTAAGAACTTCCAGGGGCAAACTTGAAAAGTCGGCCAAACTATGGGGGCATGTTTGTAATTTTCCCTAACAAAAAATGTGCCAACACTACTCTTTCTACACAGTTAATTAAAAAAATACCGCTAAAATCCGTCTTGGTCCTTTGACAGAGTGAGCCGATGCCTCTCGTCTCACCTTTAAAACACGGCTGAGTCACGCATGCTCTTGACAGACGCTAGCGTCCGACATTTCGCACGCGCGTCGCAGTCGTTGGGTGGTATTGACAAGGGGTTTCATCGGACACTCGGATGAGCTTCGTTACTTCACCGCCGCAGGTTCCCCCCTGCCCTGGGAGGTCTGCTTGGCTGCCTTCGGTTTGCGTCTCCGTGTTGGTGGTGTTGCTTCGCTTTTGGACTCCTTCTTCGGCTTGGGACGGTCCCAACGTCCTGATCTGCTCTTGGCGCCCGTCTTGCGCTCATTCTGCGCTGCTCGTCTCTCCTGCTTGACTTCGTGTTTCCATCGGGACTGCTTGCGTTCCCATCCCGACGGGTAATGCCTCTGGGGACGAAAGCTGCCGTTCAGCGTCGCAGCCTTGCGGAGTCCTGCTTGCGGTACGGCTCGCACCTTGTCGCCGGCCTTCTTCGCCGTCTGCTCTCGTGCGGCTGCCTCATACGCGCGCATCACGTCTTCGAAGGCCTGCTGGTTCGACATCTGCGGCCTCTTATTGAGGCCGGCCATGTTTCCGCCTCCAAGAGATGTCAGGACGTTGACGTGCATCTCGAGTGCCGGATGCACTGGCTTCTGTACAATCTTTGCCAGGCGTCGCATCGCGCTCTTCATCGCGTATGACTTCGCGGTCACCGAGTCGCGATATTCCGCCGTCGCTCGTCTTTGAACCTCGTCCATCGCGCGGTTCGACAGAGCGTCGGCGTCTACGTTCTGCTCGCGTGGCACGTGCTCTAACTTCACGAAGACGCCCTTCTGCCGCAGCTCCGCTTCCTCCGCCTGCGCTCTCGCCTTGTGTGGGCGTAACGCTTCGGAGCAGCGCGCGTTCCCTGTCATTTGGGAAACGACAAGTTCGCTGTCCCCCCGTACTACCAGCTCTCCGCTCAGCCCCGGTTGGTCCTGCAGTCGGTGTAGTGCCTTGACTAGAGCCGTGTACTCTGCGATGTTGTTCGTCGCTCGCTCCTCGATCGGGGCGCAGATTTCCCACTGCTTCTTCCCCTCGAGGTAGTACACAGCTCCTGCACCCGATACGGCCCCTCGCGTCCCGTTGTTCCGCGAGCCGCCGTCGAAGAAGACTGCCGTCTGCGGCGATGGTAGTTCGTCCCTCGCCACCCACCTTTTCTCCTTCTCTCCCGGGTTGCGTTTCTCTCGCCACCGAGTTTTGACAGGTGTCAGCGTCAGCCCGCTGAACAGCTCGAAGTCGATCGCAAGCTCAAAAATGTCGTCGAGACATCGCCTCTTTGTTCCGCCCATCGCTTCGAAGAGCTCCACTATGCCATCGCCAAGAGCATCTCGTGGGAGTCGGGCCAGGCCATGTCTGCTTCCCCGTCTTGGTGTGTCTGCTTCGGCACGACGCCACAGAGAGCAAGACATTTTGGCATGTTCGGGCGGCTTGCGAGAAGGTGTGAATATTCGCTCCTCACTGCGGCCCATCTGGCGCATTCCCACCACATGTCTTGCTCGTCTTCGGGTACTCCTGCATTGCAGTACTTGCAGATTTCGTGTCCAAGCCTCTTCCCCGTCGAAACTGCGTTGGCGATGACTGCTCGCACCAGCCCTTGCTGGTACCCTGTCAGCCCACCTTCCGTCAGCAATCGTCTCCTTGCGCTCCCGTCCTCGGCGTCGTTGTCGCAAAAGAGGTTCCAGTTCCCTTGGTGCGTCGGGTCTCGTACAAGTCCAAGCTCTGTCCTCGGCGGGCTATAGCTTGGGCCTTCTCGTGACGCCCCTTTACCCGCTTACTCGGCCTCGACGCCCCTTGCCCCACAGAAAGCATCGTTCCTAACACGTCGAACGTCTGTTGTCTTTCTATCGTCTTTCTTTGCACCTTCGTCGTCCTCTCTTGGGATACACAAGTTGTGCACCAGTAGGATTTCGCTGCCCCAACTCCCAAATCCGCAGCATCTGCGAACTCCGTGGTTACTCGGGCAGCCGCCTCGAGCTGTCCTTTGTCGTCTGTCATGGCCTGTGTGTCATCTAAGAAGGCCAACGCGCGCACTACTTCTTCTTCGGTGCCGAGTACCTCGACTGCTCTGACCCATATTGCGACGAGCGCATTCACGCGTATACACCCCTTAGGGCCCTGAGGACTCCTTTGTCTATTCCCATGTACTCTACCAGTTTGAACATCACCTCGTGTGGGAGGCGATCAAAGCACTTCTCGTAGTCTACAGACAGCCCGTACAATGGCCGCCCGCACTCGATTGCGTGCTCGATGCGCAAGGCGACTTCGTACATGATGTCGTCCGCCCCTCTGTGATGTACTGCGCCGCGTATCCCGTCGGGTATCCACTGGTGTACCCATTCCCCCAACATCCTCAGCCGCGTGGCAGCCCAGAGCCTGTAGACTGCGCTCGTTACAGAGATTGGACGCAGACTCATGGGTCCAGCGTCTTCCCCTCCTCGTTCTTCGGTATGAGCGATATCAACGCCGTGAGGAGCGCACGTGGCCAGGTTCCCGTCTCTTCTACTACTTTGAACAGGTCTGCGAATCGGTCCACCGCTTCGTCTGGCAGTGCCGCCAACTCGTGGACGCGCCAGCCTTCTGCCCCCGGGGCCGTTCCTTTGTTCAGTTTCGTTAAGGTCTTTAGGAGCTCCTCCTTCGTTAGCGGCGCCAGCACGATCGGTTCCGTTCGTTTGATGGATGCCTCGAACTGTTGTTTAAAATCTTCTCATCGCGGCGCTGGCTTTCGGAAGTGCCTCCGGAAAAGTGCCCCCCACGCGTTAGGCCCGCGTAGGATTCTGTCCATTTCTTCTGGGTTCCATGTGACGTTCCCATCCCCGTCCTTGAGAAACCGCACCTGCTTTCTGTCTTCCTGCTTCAGCCATGCAAAACTCCATCCTGGCCGCAAGCTGCATGCGGTCACGCCATTCACGTACGCGCGCGTCTCTCACTTGCTGGGCGAGTTTCCGCTGACAACCCATCAGATCACCCATCACGCGCATAAGGTCTGCTCCTACAGGCGGGCTCGCTCGCCCCCATACTTCCTCGTATGGCCCCTCTGGCATCAGATGCGTTCCCACCCTTTTCGCTTTCTCCCATCGCCGCGTCCTCATTCGGTCCGTCTGCATGCTCGTCGGGCCGTTTCCTCCATCGTCGGCCATGGCCTGCAGCTGGCGAATAAGCCGCGAAGTTAAACGCTCCGTTACGCCCGCTGCCACCCCATTATGTCTGCCTTGGGGTGCCGAGATTGGTCGGCTTCGGACTTTTGCTTCGCTTGTTCGGCCGGTATACTTCTTCTCTATTCTCTCCGATCGTTTCGCCAGATACTCCTCAGCGGAGTCTCCACGCCTTCTCCACCGTCTTCTCCTCGACTGCTTGCACAAACCCCGTTCTCGTCTTCGCTAGAGTCTCTTCGATGAGTGACCTCTCCCCTTCCTCGCTTAGAAATGGCATCCGTCTCGGGAATGCGGCCGACCTTAGCACAGTTCTTCGTCGGTCATGGAACCTGTCCAAACTCATCCGGACAACGACTGCGTGGTGTGTCGGTATCGCTTTGACTTCAATCACCTCCACAGTTTCGGCTGCTTGCAGGGCGGCCCCATTCGCTAGTATAAGGTCGATCCGTGTGCCCCCTTCTGCCTGCCAGCAAGTATTTTTCGGTTTCGTCCCGTTCCTCATCGCTACATGCTGAGCCACGTCGGTCCACTGTCCGATTGTTGTCGCGGCTCGCAAGGTCCGTGATGCTTCCACCGACGTGTTCAGGTCGCCCAGAATCAGCGTGGGAACGCTACCGGGCGGCGGCGGCCTCGAAGACCTTCTCGAACAGGTTCTCTCTTGATTCCTGCTTGCCGGAGTGCCCATATACCGTTATCATGTGTAGCATGGTCTTCCCCCCTCCGATCGGCGTGGCCACGTGATGCCATCTCCCCGTATCCCATAGCGATCTTTCCGGTTCTTGGTCTTTTCCGGGAATCCAAACCCGCTCTTCTCCTGCCCGGGTATAACCCCCCCCCCCCTAGGGCTGGGCTGGCTGCATACGTGCATACGTATGCGTATGCGTATGCAGATTTGAAAATATGCATACGCATACGGCTGCATACGTATGCATAGGTGGGGCTGTGTGAGGCCAGCCCGGCCTTCTGGCTGCTGCGTGACGGGCCTATGAGTGAAGACGGTGGAGTCCAGAGCCCCAGAAACTGGAGTTAAAGCTGGAGTTGAAAAAGCGGGTGTCACACGCTTTTTAGGTGTGACTCGCGCCCTCTTTGACGGCAGTTTCTGAGACTGGACCTCACCGTGTAACAATGCAATGTACTGGTAAGTAGAAAGCAGGTCGATGAGGATGCGTGCCACGGTCAATGTCTGCCTCGCTTTTTCCCCGACGACGTCGAACGCCAGCTCGAAGCACTGAACGAGCATGCTTCATGACGCACGACAGCCTACAACAGGCTGGCGGAAAAGGCCTGCACCACGTGGCGGGCCTTTCCGCCAGCCCGTTGCTCAGCAGATCCTGAGACAACCAGCTTCGGTTGCCTCATCGGAGCGCGGCTCGTCGGCTTACGGGAGTGAACACACTGCCCGTGTACCCCGGGTTGCGGCGGACATAGGTTCCGTCGACTCTCACGAAACTTTGCTTTTAAATATCCTTTTCGACTCCCCCTTCGTCCTGGACGAAGGAGGTGCATTGCCAGAGAAGTCACAGCCACATGCATAGCCGTATGCGTATGCGTATGCAGGTTTGGGCGCATAAGGGGGGGTCAAAAGGTCTTTTTTTGCGTCAAAATGGTGACATTTTCAGCCTGTAGACTTAACGGCAGTTTAAGGCTAAAAAAACATGCAACCCGCCTCAGAAATGCCCGGAAACGTGTTTTTGGGGGAAGTTTCATGGAAAATGGCCCAGGGGGGGGTGTATTAGTTGATGGTTTTAGGGTGGACACCGTTTGGTACCGGCTAGCAGCCTGTGTGTGTGTTTCACTGTTCATACCATGCAAAGATGAGGCTACAATCACGTGCAGGCAGCCACAAGTGGAAGCAACAAAAGGGCAAACGACACCCAGGAGGAAGGCAGCTATGAACGTTGCTCGTCTGGATGGTTAACAACGTCCCAAAAGGTTCTCTGGGTCTTGCGCAAGCTGAGGTGTTGTTGACACCGCAGGCAGCAGCTCTTCCCCGAACTTCTGCTAGAGCGATATTCACAAAGTTCGATGTCTTTCCGAGAAAAACAATGAGATGCTCTCATCCGTAGTGGGATTTTCCAGATCCCAACGTTTTTGTTGAAGGGATGCACGCGACAGTGTCTTTTATTCAAGTTCGCCTTTCGTACACCACCCCGAAAGGGTCGCATTGCACACGCACGGAAGACAATACTGGTCACCGGGGTGTATCTCTGGTACCTAACCCCAACGCACGTTGAGCTTGAACAAAAATAGAAAACTGGACTTGAACGAAAAGGTTCGGCGGTGGATTTATAGGACTGCCACGACATAGCAGCTCAGGGCAGGGTATCTGCAGCTTGCGGTAGCACGCTACACGACACAGGCCACTACGAAAGCTGGCGCTGACGTCAAGGACTCGAGGGGGCGGCACGTTACGAAGCCGTACCTCATTGAGTCGCTTGTCAATGCCTCCTACGAAGCCCCACCATCCCCAACTCTCAGGAAAGTCTTTTGAGTAAAAATACATGGTTTGGGCAGTGTTGTTTTCCTTCTTCGGTTCATGCTGTCACTATTTTTGGGGTTGTCACCTAAAAAGAAGAACACCGGTACCAACCGGTGTCCACCCTGAGTCCAAAAATTGGGCACTCGTAAGAAGGCCTTTTCGGGGCACTTCAGCAGCCAAAAAACATGTTTTAGGCATTTCTATACGGTTCTGGGGCGGT
Organism: Diplonema papillatum; assembly: GCA_030068145.1. Lineage (NCBI taxonomy): Eukaryota > Euglenozoa > Diplonemea > Diplonemida > Diplonemidae > Diplonema > Diplonema papillatum. The sequence goes on from JAPJBO010000642.1 coordinate 59,841, forward strand.
TTACCAAATTTTATTGCCTTTTAGGAGCCCCTATGTGGTTCCCAAAAAAATGACCTATTTTGACAGCTTTTGACCCCCCCTCCCCCCGGGCATCGTCTGCGTTCCTCCCCTCGCCGCCTTACTCGTCGGTTGAGGTTTCGCCGCATATAGCCGGCCCCCCAACTCTCTTTGGACAAGTTGGGAGTACACCTTCGTCGACGGCGCATCCAACCTCAATTCCTGCATCGCGACGAAGTCGGCGTCAATCGTGGCGACGTCTAGGTAGTTCTTCCGGTAGGAAGTCACGTTTACCGTCGCGACGGTTATCCCCCGCGGTCGGGTTGTCGCTCGCTTTGGTCTTTGTGAGGGCAGTGCCTGTTGTGGCTGCCGTGGCTGCGAGCTCGACTCCTCTCGGTGCGGGTGCGGTTGTTGTTGTGGGGGCGGTATTCGTCGGGGTGCGATTAGCAGCCCGGCGAGAGGCACTGTGTTGGTGTCTGCCCGCTCCAGCGACTGCAGACTCTGCAAGGGGAACTGGAGCCGGTCGTAGTGTAATGGTTGGTACTGTCCGGTCCGCCCCGTCCGACCTCCACCGCTTCACCGTTCCACGATGGGCGGCATTCACCACCCAGATGTCGCACTTCAGCACTTGTGCCGCTGCGTTCAGCGTCAGCTCGTCTCCGTACGTCCGGTCAGTTCCCATCCTCTGCAGGTACTGCGCCATCTCTTCTTCTCCCAAGTAGTCGTAGTATCTTGCGGTGTCGCCTCGATGTTTCGGACCACTCGCTCCCTTAACGTCCCTGCGTCGATTCCGCCGTAGCTGTCCGCTATCGCCGAGAACTGGCAGTTCCCGCCTCCCGCAACCTGTATGTACCTTGCGCACATACTGCGCGCCGTTCGCTCTATCCACTCACAGTCGTTGTCGTTGTCAATCGGTCCTTCCGGTTACATCTCCTCCTCCGACCAAGCTGGCCTCGCTTCATTTCGCGGTCGACGATACAAAACCGGCCAGCGTCGACTGCCTATCCGGCTTCTTTGTCGAGGATGCAGTGGAGTTCTACATCTTCGCTGGTGGCTTCGCCTCGCTCCGTTCTTGAGACGCCGACTCGGCCCTCTTCTTCGCCCCCGTCTTCGACCATCCCGGTTTGGCACTTTTCGTCTTCTTTGTCTTCTGCGCTCCGGCCTGTTTCGTCTGCACCTCCGCCAGTCGCTTGGTGAGGCCTCGTTCAGCTGCGCTCGCAGCTGCTCTACCTCGGTTGCCTCTGGTGCGCTGGTTGATTTAAAGCCTGCTGGCGCGGTCGCCGCTTCAAATGTTGACGTTCTTCCCGCCTTTCCCGCCCTATGCATTTTGACAGGAGGAAAAAAGCTAGCTCCGCCCAATTATCTATTCCGAAAACAGTACACTTTTTCACTAGACAAAAGCCGGGTTGGCTCGAATAGAGGCTATTCACATTGCATGTTCATAGGACCTCCAGTCTCGAATAAAGTTTACTTAACAGCCACCAACGCAGATGGCTCGCTCAGCGGTTCCTTATGGATCCGACACGACGAGGTGATTCCGAAGGCACGTTTGCGATTTCGGGAAGGGACAGTCTGTCTCAGTACTCCCAAGTCCGCGGAAGTTAGCATCCAAACAAATCAAAGCGTTTGTTCCGTCGAGGATATGTGGGCCCTGGAAGAAAGCGGCTGCTCCCTCTGCTGATTCACTCTCGCAGAACTGGTTGCACCAACAGAGGTCCCGCCAGTGTCGGTGGCGACACTTTGCTGACATTCTCCGAAACGTGGAGCCGTGACGCAACGTCTACAAGAGACCCGCGGCTCACGTCATGGTTTTTGCTTCGTTTTTCTTTTTTATTTGACCGCTCAAAAGAACAAAGAACCACTAGTCCACCCAGTCGTCTGATAACGAAATGAATTGTACGCGATGTTTGAGTACATCCCGTTCCTTGGACCATATTGTTTTGTCCTCGTATTGTGTTGGTCGTCCCGACTCGCGGACTTCTAACCAACACCCAAGACTCTCGAAAGCTCTGGATGTTCTTTCTTGATCGCGCACAATCAGTCGATTTCTGGCTTCCTCATCACGGAAAGCCGGCACTTGGCCAGAGATGTCACCAAGTACCTTTCCCTATCATCTTTCTACGGGCATTTGACCCCGTTTCTCTTTTTGCACTTCCGTTTTTATTTCTTCCACAAAGTTGCCAAAACCATCCCACAAATCAGAAAATGCACCTCTGGCGCTATTAAATGGCACCTCCTCATGCGTTGGCACGCCCTGCGTGCCAAAACAGAGAGAGCTGGTCAGACGATCTCAATCCCGCGAAGGTGCCAGACGGTCTTCAGGGTGAAGCCGCCGAAAAGAGTCAACGCGTTGCTGCTGCGAATAGATGCGCGTCCCGAGAATTTCCAAGGCGCGCAATTCGTGCGCGTGGCCCTTCGTTGCTCCCCCTACTAACTAAGATTTTTTACATAAGCGCCAGCTTGAAAGGAAATGCTCGACGATGCTGCCCGACAAAGAACAGAAGGGATCTCAAGTGCTGTAACTACCGAACCACGTGTTGAACGGACGTGAGGTCATGCGGGTTTACCCCTACACGACAAATCACACGAACACAACAGGTCAAAGTCCTGAGTGAGAAAGCAACACACGGTGGTGTAAGCGAAGAACAAATCAGATTGTGTTTGTATTGTATTTGCCCCTTACCTCTATATTTTCTCCCTTCCATTCGGAGTCGAAGCAGCTACGTCGAGTATTTCCCCCACGTCTAGCGCCCGCCCCCCGCGACCTTCCTCCCTCCCCTTCCTTGGCGCACACGGTGAAAGATTCCAGCCAACAACCAGCGCCACAATGCCTTGTGGGTGCATGCTGTGCGGCTATTTCTGACCACATTGCGGGAAGGTTGTGGGTGCGCAGTACTGGTGGCCACGCCCTCCCTTGACCCCCCCCCTTCCGTGGCGCACGGCGGAGTTCAGCCTCAGAAGCCGAAGTTGAAGAGGCACTGTGGGTGCTAAGTTCTTCAAGCGCCGCTCGTTGGTCATTGACTGGCATTGCATGCAAATGTGGCTGGACAAGGCAAGCTTGCATTCAGTCTCGACCTATTCTTGAAAAGATCACAACGAGTGGGTTCAATTGAATATACTTATGTTGATGCCATAATCGACAGGGGTAAGGGAAGAACGTATTCGAGGCTGCTGTCATGCACGATTGCCTTGGATGGGTTGACGTGGCGCCAGTCGTTCTCGTGCTGCTCTTCGGCCATCGGCAGTCATGCTGGCGCCGTTCTTAGGCCTACCGCCGTACTCCAAGCGCCGTTCGTTGACCATTAGCAGTCGTTCAGGCGCCGCCCTTTGGCCTTTCACCAGCTTTAGCTCCCAGCTTCCGAGGCCGGATTTCCGCCGAGGGCTCGTTCGGCTCCGTCTTCTAACAACAGTCCGGCAGAGGTGGACACACAGCTGAACAGCGATCTTCGTACCCCTCGCTTCGACTTATGTCTCTCTCTCTCTCTCTCTCTCTCTCTTTCTTTTTCTCCTAATTTGGCATTTTTCTGCGTTGGTTGCGCTGCGCTCACTCACTCTGCTTTTGTAAATCGTGAGGCGTGCTGCCATGCATCGTAGCCCTTCATTGTGAGCAATACAGCGCCTGACGCAGGCATTTGTCAACGGCGGCGAGGGAGTCAGGTGATGCCCTTGAAGCGCATCGGGGCGATTAGAAAGTGTGTCTTTTTAGTCCGAACCGGGGCCTCAGCCTCACTGCACGGCTTGCGTTTTTTGTGTGCTGCAGACTGAGGGTACTGTGCTCCTGTTCTAGTCCTGTTTCGCAAAATCTGTCGGTTTGGTAGTGGTTGGAGGGAAAACCGTGTTACAAAAGGGACACTTTCACTGAGCTTTATATGGTGTGATCCGGTGGCCTTACTTGGGTACAAGGGGTCTACTCGGGAAGTACACGGGAAGTACCGAATGCAAAAAAAGAAATCACACCATTACACGAAGTTCTGCCGCGACGTTGCCGCGGAAAGGGACCATCACCGGGCGCACCCGCCGCGATTACGACTCCAATTCGTCCTGCCCGGAACGTCCACCCGCTCCCCATTGCGCTCCCATTCGCTCCCCCCCCCGTCCTGCCTAAACATTAAACTAAGTTTTCCCCCCACCCTTTTCCACGGAATACAGAACCTGAAAAGAAAAAGCCTGTAGTTCGAAGAAGACTGAGTCTATCAGCATTAAAACGACATTTTGCTTCTTTTTTCCCCACCCGTCTGTCAAGCCGGGGGCACCCCAAGCATGCGCTGCTGTGTGCACGGTCGGTCATTCCAGTCTTTTGCTGCGTATCTGGATGTGTGTGTGTGTGTGTGTGTGTGTGTGTGTGTGTGTGTGTGTGTGTGTGTGTGTGTGTGTGTGTGTGTGTGTGTGTGTGTGTGTGTGTGTGTGTGTGTGTGTGCGTGCGAGAGTGACAGAAAGCGTGCAAGTAGCTGCAGACCGACTGTGGCCACACTTCAGTCTCTCTTGGCTTGTGCCCCTCCCCCCGGCTTCACGCCCCCTACCCAAAGGCAGGCACCGTCCTGCCGCAATCTGCGTTCTTGCTCCCGTTTTCTTCGTGGCGGAGTGACCGAGCGTTTGGCCGTTCTCTTTCCTTAGAAACGTCGGCGCATTAGGTACCAGGGAAAGCTTGCTACGGAAGCCAAGCTTCACGTGTTCGGCGGTACTGCAGGGCCACGGGCCTACGGGTCAAGTGGCTACAGATTCCAAACTAAAGCATCAAGGCGTGGCGCACCTTGGGGCTTGGCGCTTGCGCTGAACACAAGCTCGTCGAGAGGGTCGGCCACAGGGCAGAGCGGACGGGGTTGTAGCACTGCTGCCTCCGACTCAGCTTTGCAAGCTGTGGTAGACCGTCACGTTCCTGAGCGGCCTTTTCCCTTTTTTCCTTTCCAGAACTCGGCGCATTCACACGCACAAGTGGCGAGCTCTGGGAATCTGTGATGGCTGAGTGCCCGCCTGAGCAGGGCTGCATCCTCGTGTTGTAGCCGTGCTATGCATAGGGCGTCGTGGGGGCCTGGTCAACCACCTCATCGCTAGGGCACAACCTTTCGCGACTGCGATTGGACAGTCGGGATTGCCGGGGGCGGGTCCATACCTGAGAGTATAGAGAAAAAGGTAAAGCAAACGACCGCCCCCTGCGCCTGCTGTCTCCGGCTGCTTCGGCAGCACTTACTACTACGGCTGGGTTATACGGTGGGATAGCGATGTCTCGGGTGTCAGAGCCGCAAATGGGACGACACTTGGGCTTCTGGAGCTGGAGAACGGCGCGCTCAAGCACCTGGTGAGTGACCTGCGGTAGAAAAAGTTGGAAACGCGACGTCCGGATCTCGGCGGTCGTGTCACTGTCAGCGGGAGTGGACCGTCGGAGGACCAACAGGCTCGGGACGGCATCCGCGACTTCGATGAGGAGATCATCTACGACTTCAACCTGAGGGTGAATTTCTCTGTCGGAGTGGACGACGTTCACCGGCGCGGTCGTCAAGGACCTGGGCGACGGGCTGAACACGGTGAAGGGCGTCGTGAGCAGCACGTTTATGATGACGGCTGACGACTGGAAGCCGAGGTGACGTTGGCTTCTGGCAAACAGCCTTGTGAAGAAACGGCGGAGAGCTGTCTTGCCCGTGGTGCCCTGCGCTTCCGTGCGACTGCTGGATACTCGGGCCGTGGCTTTGCTGGCGCTGCGATACCTGACTGACCGTATTTCGTGCGGAAGCGGTGGTGGCGTTGGCACCTTGGACTTCGCTTTGTGCAGGGAGGCGGGTCTTTGCGTCACCGCCGCCGACCTGGCGGCCCGGAACGAGACGCGGCCGGCCGTGGCGCTCCAGGCCGCCGCCCGCTTCTGGGACTTCACCTTCGGGACGGAGGCGCGCCAACCAGACGCGGGAGCAGGTCGACGCGGCGGTGGCCGGCAGCGCCGCCGCCCTCGCGCTCGCCGTGTCGCCCAACGCGGAGCTGGTCGCCGTCTCCACCTCCGACGCCGCAGCGCCGCCGAAGACGACGACGACGACCTCTCCGACTCAGCCATCTTTACATTCCAATAACCCAAACTCTTATAGACTTTCGTGGTGCATCAATTCCCTCAGTGAACCTGTGGAAGTCCCTTATTCGCAAAGCGATTTCAATCAGGGGTGTCTTGCAGCACACCGGACGCCCAACAAACAGCTGCGGACTGGTAGCAGGGGTTGGGGGTGGGGAAGCACGTGCGCACTTCTGCATGACCCTCGTGCAAGTGACTATCTGGGAAAATGCCGACTTCACAGACGCGGACATCGTCGTCGCAGACCCGGACCGAGCGCTGTCCCGCTGCGTTCGCCCGCACCAGAACTTAGCCTCACCAGAACTTAGCCTCACCAGAACTTAGCTTCACCAGAACTTAGCCTCACCAGAACTTAGCCTCACCAGAACTTAGCCTCACCAGAACTTAGCCTCACCAGAACTTAGCCTCACCAGAACTTAGCCTCACCAGAACTTAGCCTCACCAGAACTTAGCCTCACCAGAACTTAGCCTCACCAGAACTTAGCTTCACCAGAACTTAGCCTCCCAGAACTTAGCCTCACCAGAACTTAGCCTCACCAGAACTTAGCCTCACCAGAACATAGCCTCACCAGAACTTAGCTTCACCAGAACTTAGCCTCACCAGAACTTAGCCTCACCGGAACTTAGCCTCACCGGAACTTAGCCTCACCAGAACTTAGCTTCACCCGAACTTTGCTTTGCTTCGCCCGAACTTTGCTTCACCAGAACTTTGCATCGCCCGAACTTTGCTTCGCCAGAACTTTGCATCGCCACTTTGCTTCGCCAGAGCTTAGCATCACCAGAACGAACTTAGCAACGTGCTGCTGGTGGGCCGGCGGGCCCCGTTCGGAAGGGGAGCCACCGGCTGGAGCGCCGTGCGAGAGTGGCGCACCGACGACCGGTGTAGGTTGGGTCAACCTGGCCGAGTTTGACCTTTGTCCAGTGCGAAACTGGGTCAGGGCACAGACTTACTGTCCAGTGCGAAACTGGGTCAGGGCACAGGCTTGCTGTCCGTGGGCGGTCAGGGCACAGGCTTGCTGTCCGTGGGCGGTCAGGGCACAGGCTTGCTGTCCATGGGTCAGGGCACAGGCTTGCTGTCCAGTGCGAAACTGGGCGGTCAGGGCACAGGCTTACTGTCCAGTGCGTGCAGGCAGTCTTTTTGATGTTTCTCCAGACTCTTCTCCGTTACAAAAAGAAAACAAACCCAAACTCAGCAAAAAAAAAAAAATACCTTTCCCCCGACCGTCGTTCACACAACCTAATCACTCCGAACATGTCCCTGTCCATCAAGTTGATCGCCTTGTGCCTCGTAGCGACCTCGTTCGTGAGGGCGCAAGATGACGAGGCCCCCGCGGACTTCGACGAGGAGATCATCTACGACTTCAACCTGAGGGTGAATTTCTCTGTCGGAGTGAACGACGTGTTCACCAGCGCGGTCGTCAATGGCCTGGGCGACGGGCTGATCAAGGTGAAGGGCGTCGTGAGCATCACGTTTATCACGGCGTGCGAGGCGGGTCTTTGCGTCACCGCCGCCGACCTGGCGGCTCCGAGCGAGACGCGGCCGGCCGCGGCGCTCCAGGCCGCCGCCCGCTTCTGGGACTTCACCTTCAGGATGCGCGCCAACCAGACGCGGGAGCAGGTCGACGTGGCGGTGGCCGGCAGCGCCGCCGCCCTCGCGCTCGCCGTGTCGCCCAACGCGGAGCTGGTCGCCGTCGTCACCTCCGACGCCACCCCGGTGGGCGGAGCCGAAGACGACGACGACGACCTCTCCGACTCCGCCATCGCCGCAATCGTCATCGGGTGCGTGCTGTGCGTCGCGATCGTCGTCGCCGCAGCGTTCCTGGTCAAGTCGAGGGGAGGAAGCTCCGCCCCGGACAACACCGCCGAACCCACCAACCAGCCCCACGAGGCGTGAGGGGGGCTCCCCCCTTCAAGGATTTTCTTGCTCAAACCGCGGTATGCCGGAGGTTTTTTTTTAGTACTAACAAATCTTGCGGGTTGCCCTTCAATGTATTGTGCAGTCAGGGGGTTCCTTGCTCAAACCGGTATGCCGGAGGTATTTGTCGCGTTGTGCAGTGGGACACAGGGTTTCTGAGGGCTAAAATCTGGAATGTTTTTGGACCCCTTAGTACACTCTCGATCTGTTCTTGACTACCGACCGAAGCAGGACACGCCGCGTTCGAAGAGGTAGCCGGTAGCGGCTTGTGCAGTCTATCGTCACAGTGTTGCTGCATATCAAGTTCAAACTACTATTCCTACCACAGGATAATCCTTCGGACAGCTCAACTCGTAGCAGCCCGAGAGCTCTGGGCGCTTCTTGATCACGTACAGTCGGTCGTTTCTGGCTTTTTAAAAAGACGGAAAGCCGGCGCGCTTGGCCAGAGATGTACCGAGCACCTTTTTTATCACGTTAACGGGCAATCAGAGCCCCGTTTCTTTTGCCCTTCCACCTTTTCTTTTTTTTCTTTTGTTCAGCCGATCTCCGAACCAGAGAATGCACCTCTGGTGCTGTTTCGATGGCACCTCTCATTCCGAAACCAACACAGAAGAGAGTGCACCAGACGATTTCTATCCTTTTACGGCCGGGAGGGGGCTTCTCGAAACGGTCGACCTGCGCCTCCAGGGTGAGGACACGTCAAAAGAGTCAACGAGTGCTGCTGAGCATAGATGTGTCGCAAAGTCCTTCCAGGGAGCCTCAGGTTCCCCAACACAAGGGAAAGGACATCTGCAGTAGCCACAAAACATTGCAGATAAAAGTCGTGGCTATTCTGACCACATTGCCGGAACGTTGGGCGGTACTGATGCCGGGAAATCAATAGGCATTCCCAACATTTTTTTGCATACGCGCCAGCTTGAAAGGAAATGCTCGATGATGCTGCCCGACAAAGAACAGAAGGGATCCCAAGTGCTGTAACTACCGAACCACGTGTTGAACGGACGTGAGGTCATGCGGGTCTACCCCTACACGACAAATCACGCAAACACAACAGGTCAAAAGTCCTGAGTGAGAAAGCAACACACGGTGGTGTAAGCGAAGAACAAATCAGATTGTTTGTATTGTATTTGCCCCTTACTTCTATATTTCCTCCCTTCCATTCGGAGTCGAAGCAGCTACGTCGAGTATTTTCATCCCAAAACGGAGTTGGTCGCCAGGTCAGACTTGACCGAGGAAATCTGACGAATCAGAGATTCCCCGACACCAGAGATTGTATCGTGTCAAGCCTAGATTGATGCATGATCATTCTATTCATTCTTGAGCTTTCAAAGGGGCAGTACTCGATCGTATCTCTACGACCGATAGCTTTGGATCTGGGACGGCATCCCGCACCAAGCATCCTTCGCAAAATATTGCGTTTTACCGGATTATGATCCGCCATCTTTCTCCACCCTGGAGGGCCGCTTCCGCCCCCCGTACCGTAAAAGACGTAACCACCAGTTCCCGACCGGCCCTGCCCGCACTTGTTCTTTCCCTTCCCGAAACACACATACCCCCCACTTTTCACGAAATGCTCGAGGGTGTGCACCGCACGCCAAACTGGCCATAGCTAGCCATCACTTGTAAATGAAAGTGTCCGCCACAGAAACAATGACAGTTTCACTGAGGGAGTTGATGCACCACGAAAAGTCGATTAGAGAACTTCACACAGCCTTCAGGGTGTGGTTGGTTCAAAGAAAAATTCAAGTGGATGGAAGGTGACCTCGCCCAAGCTCGTTTCCCCGGATTAAGGCAGTCACTCAACATTCCCTTGCGCTAGTGCTATCAGTTACAAAGACGTGTTCTTACTTCTCCCTTTCTTCTAGGCAGTTCGTCAGACAATACGAAGAGCAGAAGCTCCCCGATGCGGTGTTGGGCACGTATCCATTCCGAGCACGTTTTTTGCAATCCCCCACCTTTAAGCCTCCGTTGCGACAAGCACCGGACCTTCGAGTATTTTGATTGATCTCCCGCACCCCAAACCTTTTCTCCAAAGTCCCGCTGAGGTGGACCATCTCGTGCGCTCGGTTCGACTTATCACTCTCTCTTTCTTTCACACCTCATCGTTTGGCGATTGTTCTGTTGGTTGCCCTACTGACTCTCTTAGTGTTGTCTTCACGATGCACAAGTTGAGTTTCTTTTCATTGCGCACAATACAGCGCCCGACAGAGGGCATTTTTCGATGTAGCGGACGAGGGAGTCAGGGACTGGCTGATGATATTTTCAAAGCCCAGATTCTAACGTAATACAAAGACGTATCCACATTTATCTATGGATTTGCTTACCCGCCGCTACATTAGTTCTTCCCGGAACGCTCACCAACCACCCCCCCGCCCCCCGCCCCTTGCATGGCCCATTGCAAACCCATTTGCCCACTTTCCCTTTTTCCGACACAGAACCTGAAGGCCGCGTGCGAATTACGAAGAAGACTGAGACTATCAGCATTAAAACGACACTTTTTTCCTTTTTTTCTTCTTCTCCCACCCCCTGGGTTCCAGTCCTGTAAACACAGTCAGTGGCATCAAAGGCGTCCCCCAACCGCCAGCACCGCCCGGCGAATAGGGCCACAAAAGTGGCAAATCGACCGGTCAGGGGGTACTTGGGAGCCAATGGCCTGATGGCTGAGTGCACACCTAAGCAGGACTGCATCCTCGTGTTGCAGTCGTGTTGTGTATAAGGCTTGCTTCCGGCTGCTTCGGCAGACGACACATACTACTACTACTACTACTACTACTACTACTACTACTACTACTACTACTACTACTACTACTACTACTACTACTACTACTACTACTACTACTACTACTACTACTACTACTACTACTACTACTACTACTACTACTACTACTACTACTACTACTACTACTACTACTACTACTACTACTACTACTACTACTACTACTACTACTACTACTACTACTACTACTACTACTACTACTACTACTACTACTACTACTACTACTACTACTACTACTACTACTACTACTACTACTACTACTACTACTACTACTACTACTACTACTACTACTACTACTACTACTACTACTACTACTACTACTACTACTACTACTACTACTACTACTACTACTACTACTACTACTACTACTACTACTACTACTACTACTACTACTACTACTACTACTACTACTACTACTACTACTACTACTACTACTACTACTACTACTACGTGCAGTCTATCGTCACAGATTGTTGCTGCATAACAAGTTCAAACTACTACCACCGACGCAGAACCTGAAGGCCGTGTGCGAACTACGAAGAAGACTGAGACTATCAGCATTAAAACGACATTCCTTTCCCCTTTTCCAGCTTTACCAGCTAGCAAAGAGCAGAACAACACGAAAAGCCTCTAGGCAAAACCCCGTTTTCACATTTCTTCTCCCACCCGGCAACCGGCCGTGGCTCGGCATCACGTCGGACCTCAAGCCAGGAGTGCGATGCTGTGCACACAGTCGGTCATTCCAGTCTTTTGCCGCGTATCCTAGTGTACTGTGTGCGCGAGTGACAGAAAAACGTGCGCAGAGCTGCCGACCGACTGTGGCCCACGCGGCAGCCTCTTGGATTGTGCCCCTCGGGTTTCGTGCGACATCACGCCCTTTCCCAAGCGTTCCCGCCCCACAACTTCTTCGTGTTCGAGTTCAAGTGACCAAGCGTTTGGCTTTTCTTTCCCGTTTGCACGTCTCTTCAGCGGTCCAGCGGTCGCAGTACTCGGCGCCGAAGCTTCACCCGTTTGGCAAACCATGCAACGATGGTGGGGCTGCCACAAGTCACGATCAGGTACGGAGGCAATCCTGTAAGTCTAGCCCGGGCGTTGCGAACACAGGAAGTGATACCATTCCTTTGAATAAAATGAAAATCATGCACTCAATAACAAGACGAGCCCACAGCTCGAGGATACCTAGACAGAAGACGAGCGGAAGGCTCCTTTGCATGTGGCCTCGGTGAAACCTATGAAGGTTGAAAAGTTGCGCAGCTTCGGCAGACACGCCATTTGCGCACTTAACCTACACACGGACCGCGAGATCCTCGACCAGGCCGCCGGCGTCGACGCCCGGACCCTGCTGAACGCGCTCGCCGTCAAGAAGGCCAACGGGAAGGTCGGCCTGCGCGGGGAGGACGCGAAGGCGTACGAAAAAAAGAAGGAGCAAGACGCCCTCGCCGCCCTCCCGAAGCGGGCTCACGTGATCCTCGTCGACCCCGCCTGGGACGACGGCTACAACGTTCCATTCTCAGGTTGTCGAAGATCACAGAATGTTATTGTGATTCCGACAAGAACACTTGTGCCAAAGTATCCCCGAGAAATAAACTTTAGGGTTTATTCCCTTATAGCCACCACGATTTTTTTTTATTCCCTTATAGCCACGAAAAAAGAATTTTATTCCCTTATAGCCACGTCAATGTTTTTTATTCCCTTACAGCCACCACATGTTTTTTAATTCCCTTATAGCCACGGAAAAAGAATTTTATTCCCTTATAGCCACGAAAAAAGAATTTTATTCCCTTATAGCCACGAAAAAAGAATTTTATTCCCTTATAGCCACGGAAACAGAATTTTATTCCCTTATAGCCACGAAAAAAGATTTTTATTCCCTTATAGCCACGAAAACAGAATTGTATTCCCTGACCAGCCTGGACCACCGAACCAGACCAGTCAACCACGCGGTACTCCGCCACCCACCATTCAGCCATGATCTAGCAAGAGCAAAATTGCAAAGCCTACTACCGGATAGTGTTACGGAGGCGAACGAATCATGCGAGACATGCGAGAACCTGTGGGGGGGCCCCTCGACAGTTTTTATAACACGGCATAGTAGGTCAAGAACCGGATAAGTGTGTTCCTTCTATTTCAGTCTGATCTGTATTTTGCATCCCCTCCCTCTCCCTCCCTCCAGTCTGTATGTTGAAGTTGTAGCATAATCGGGCTGTTGAGAGATATCGCTCAGTCCACCTCATTGCGTGTTTGCCGTGTTTATTGGTTCGTAGAGTCGCGGCAAGCAGAACGAGTAGACGTCCAGTCTGCAAATTGAAGTCGTAGCTTGATCAGGTTGATGAGAGAACTCGCGGCCAGTTCACCTCATTGCGTGTTTGCCGTGTTGATTGGTTCGTAGAAGAGTCGCAGCAAAAAGAAAGAGGAGGCCAAACATTTTCATGCAGAGAAATGGTGAGGACTCGTGAAAGGTTGGAAGAGAAACTTGGATAAAATGCAAAGGATCAATTTTAAGAGAGGAAATCAGGCAGCAAGCCTTACGACGTATCGACGACAGGGGTATCCTCTTCAAGAGGGCTACAGAAGGTGAGCCTTTTTTGATGTGGGCTTGCAGCTGCTTCGGTGTTGTTTTGGGTTCCGCGCGAACAAGGTCTTCCACCTCACGAGCTATCCAAGAAGTTTTGAGCCTCCCAGTGGCAGCCTTTTGCAAGAGGTTGCACTTTAACTCTAAGGTGGTGTTACCCACTAGGAGCCTACACAACTTCTATCAAACTTCTATATTCAGGGGGGGTGTGTCACTTTTTATTTTGATATGCCAAAAATGACCACCCTATGGCAGCGCACACAGTCACCAAAGGTTTCTAAATCGACCAATTTTTGATGCTATGAGCGCAGGTGTCCCCGGTCTCTCTGTTCCCGAGGGTTTAGAAAAAAAAAGATGACCCCCCTTGGACGCCTTCAACCCGATATATTTATATTTAGATCATACCGGGAGCGCGTGTGGTACGTGTGATATGTGCATGTTGCTCCCGAGAAGACACGGAATGGAAAGATCGGTCACGAAATCGTCAGAATACGACCCAAAAAGGTTGTCCCCCATGGCCCCTCCTTTTGCACTTCACTTCACCAGGCCCCTATGAGCGCACTTCAGAACTGGGATGGCAGGTACTGAAGAACAGGGATGCTGCAAAATCTGCAGTGCGAAAACCTGGAGAAAGGTTGCTTCGTTTCCTCAGCCCGAAGTGAAGAAGAGACTGGTACAAGAGGATTCATCTGTTTGAAGTGCCTCCAGGAGTGTGGTGCCACGCGGAGGAAGTGCACACGACTACGACTGCAGCAACAACTACGACGGCAAGGTTCCAAAACGACTACTTGGACAGCGTCTTCAAGCTGTCCGAATTGGATGCTTGTTGTGAACGCTCCTGTCTATGCACCCCCCAGAAGTATTTTAGAACAACCCTCAGAAGACTTACCGAGCTAGCGGTTGTATTTGGCCACCTTTAGCTAAAATGCTGGTCGGGTGGCCGGGGGTGGGCAAAAGGCCCTAACCAATCCAGAAGCTCAGGACAGGCTCGACGCTCAACAGACATCCTGTCCTGAGGGCCACCGTGTGTATACCAGACGGAAAACTCTCAAATGCGAAGAGCTCAATTGCAAAAATATCACAAGCTTCAAATGCACCCTCGAAGGGTCTCGAGACCGCTAAGGAGGGGGCCGAACTTTTAAGCTTGGATTTCGACCAAATAACCAGGGAAAAGTTGAGAGCCTGGAGTTAAGGGGTTACTGGGGGGGGTCGAATACAGGAGGTACCTTGAATAGAAGAGGTACCTTGAATACAAGAGGCATTTTGGAAATCTGGAAAAAAGTTGGATTTTTTCTTGGTCCGCATGACAGACCTTTTTCGACGGTTTTCTGATCGCGATGAGCTCCGATGAAGAGAACCACGAAAAATAGAACCGGGGACCAAGAATTATGTGCGTGGTTCGTGGGTCTTTACCAGATGCGGGGCACCGGGCGTGGAACCCGCAGGTTTTCAATGGAAAGGACGGGAATCGACCCACTGGTTGGTGACATTTCTTTGCAGGCCCGTGTAGCAGACCTTTTTCGGCGAATTTGTGCTCGCGTTCAGCTCCGATGAAGAGAACCGTGAAAAATAGACCCGGGGACCACAATTTACGTGCGTCTTTCAAGAAGAAGGGAGTTCCCGCGGTTTCCGGGTTTGCGGTACTTTTTTCATTTCTTTTTCGGGAAATTGCAGGATCGGCACGCCGAATAGAAGAGGTACCTCTTGTATTCGACCCCCCCCCAGTAAATGGATGAACCGGGGAAGGAACAAATCTGCACATAGCAATGTCATGTACGTTCACGATGATCGTGAACAAAGTCATGCTGAAACAAGGAAAGATGGCAGCAGAAACCGCACCAGTCCTCTCCCAGATAGCACTGGGCACTTACGAGCAGTGCATGGCGGGATTGCCGCGGCTGTTTTGAAATACGGTGACCACGTCAGCAACGCCGGTGGCCCGTCGGTTTGGCGCGGCTGTGATGCAAAACGGAGCCAGTCGCCCAGCCAGTCGCCCAGCCAGTCGCCCAGCCAGTCGCCCAGCCAGTCGCCCAGCCAGTCGCCCAGCCAGTCGCCCAGCCAGTCGCCCAGCCAGTCGCCCAGCCAGTCGCCCAGCCAGTCGCCCAGCCAGTCGCCCAGCCAGTCGCCCAGCCAGTCGCCCAGCCAGTCGCCCAGCCAGCTGCCCAGCCAGCTGCCCAGCCAGCTGCCCAGCCAGCTGCCCAGCCAGCTGCCCAGCCAGTCGCCCAGCCAGCTGCCCAGCCACAGTCGCCCAGCCAGCTGCTCAGCCACAACACCCTTGTGAGCTGGTGGCAGGGAAAGGCCGAGGCGAGCCATCCAGTGCATCAGCACAAGAAACGCAAGGTCGCTTGCACATTGGCCCCTTGCCAAGATGAACATCACAGGTGGTCAGAAAGTACTGGAGGTGTTGGCAAGGCCAGTGTCTTTACCTCGCCCGAAATGGGTCCAAAGGGCCGCGTGCAGCGCGAACCACAACCGCAGTTGGGCTTGCGCGCAGAAAACGGGAGTTCGGCTCAAGAAAACGTCAGCGTTGTGCACCATCATTATAACAATAAAAAGTGACACCCCCTACTCCATACAACTTCTATCAAACTTCTATATTCAGCATTGTGGGTAACACCATAAGGGTGGACTATTTTTTTTTTGTTCCGCGTTCGCGCGCGCGGAAAGGTTTGAGAAATCCCGGAAAAAAAGATACCGTCTTCGGAAAAATATTGGATAGGAAAAATATCCAAATTTTTCTGGGATGGTCATTTTATCCAAAATATTTCCTATCCAAACATTTTTCCTATCAGTATAATTCGTTGTCATTTCCCCCCCCCCCCTGAAGGACCGAAACACGGCGCAGACGGGACCAGTGCGGTGTTGAGCACATACCCATTCCAAGCACGTTCTTGCAACCCCCCCCCCTGAAATTTACCTTAGAAAATAGCTGAACCAACACTGTGCGATGTGGAACATGTGGACGTGTTTCTTCTTTCCCCCAGCCAATGCAGTGCCTGCAGATCCCTTGTGGAAGGGGACTGGAGGACTCCCTCTACACGCGCGGGTTCGTAAACCCGGAAAGGATGTGTGATTGCGGGGTAGGAGGGAACGTTGTTGAAAATACGGACTTCCACTTGACGGCTGACTGTATACTAATGCAGTTTGGCATCTATACAAGGGATGGCGGCAGGCACCGGAATGATGTTGGGTTGCCTCTTGCGACTTCCGGGATGTGTGCTGCGCCTCGCCGCTGTCGTGGTACACATGGGGATTTTTTTTTTTTTTTGTACGGCAGGCGGGCACTTCACCACGTATGTCACGCGGGGCGCGGGATGGGTCCTCTTTGACGACCTACGGGTGACCCGCGTTGATGATATCCCGTGGGGTGATGTCTACCTCGCGGCCTTTGTTCGAGACTCCGGGAGATTCCAGAAGATGACCGTGCGCGCGCCTTCACCTTCCATGATGCTCGCCCCTCCCCTGCCTTCTACGAGTCAGCAACCTTGCACACTGCCAGGGCCTTCTGCGCCCCCAACATCAGCTAGCAATGTGGAAGATCGACGGTCGGAACCGAGGCAGACACCGGGCTTCACCCACGCCCTTGGCATCACTCCACCGTCCTCGCCTGGTACCGCATCCACGGTCACGCAAACCTGTCAGTTGTTTGAGCAACAATTGTCGGGGTCCCCGGTATTGCGGTGTCGGCACTGCTCCATCGAGTGCACCAAAGAGGGCCAGAAGTTTCAAGGGCTGAAGGGATTGCGTACACATGAGAGGCGTTGATTTTTCGCTGGAAAAGAATTCTGAACCGCGTCGTCTGAACCTCTTAAGGTTCTCGGATGTTTGCGCAGCTGGGTAGCCTGTAGTGACTGTCTGCCTACCTGACGGGTAACACCATTTAGTGTGTTTTGTGAGCTAGTGCACAATTCTCTAAAATGATGAAGACACGCAATATGCCGCCTGGCCATGTGCTAGGCATAGTTTAATGTTGTACTTGTTCCCGAACAACCATCCACGAGCTTATCCACCCACACTATCCCCTTTCTTGTTTTTACCCCTTCCGATGTCACTGTTGACTAACGGACCGTCGGCCCTTTCCCAAAGGGAACACCTGTGGAAGTAGCAATGAAGACTTGGACCGGTACGGGCTACATGGCAACTCCTGCTCAACATGTAGAACGTGGGGAGCCCTTGGTCACATTCATTACGGGTGTGGTCGTGGTGTCGGTCGCAATAGTCGCTCTGCTAGCCATAGAGAGAGATAGAGAGAAAAAGAGCGCCAGAGAGAAAAGAAAAGATAACGTTATCTTCCGGAAAAGAAGGGTTACGCGAACCCCCGAAACAAAAAAAAAAATAACAAACCCCCCAAAAAGGGTTTTGAAAAAAAAAAAAAAAAAAAAAAAAAAAAAAAAAAGGGTAGGCGGTTTTTTTTTTTGGCCCATGTCCGCGCGCGCGTAAATTTTTGGGAACCCCCGGAAAAAAAAAACTTTTGCCAAAAAAAAAAACTTTTGGGATCTGTGCATTGGAACCGGTCGTGAGAGCGACTGCAGGCGTAGTCACGAGCGTGTCCGGCTCGCGAAAAGTCGAAAACCTGTTCATCACACCGATACTTCACGGCGATGCAAATCGCGTAGACTTTGTTTACCTCAGTGTGTATTGACTTTGAAGCTGACTATGCCCGGTGCTGGGTTGGTGCGCTGGGCAAGCAATATCGTGCTACTTTGACGTTGGTGTCAATCTAAACAGCAAGATTTGCGTAGCTTTAGCCAGCTCCTGCTGGACGCAGTCGAAGCACGCGGGATACAAGCACAGCCTCAGCCTCGAAAGTGTGCGCGGTTTTACCGGCAAGGCATGTCGGGAGGTTTTGCCACTGTGGTGCGATTATCACACAGAACCAGTCCGGGGCAGTGCACGCGTCTATGCCTTCCGACGCCTCAAGCAGCTACTACTGAGGAGGCATGAAAAGGACGCGGGGCAAGCGATGCGTTCACGGTGCTTGCGACTTAGTGCACTTGACCGGCGGCAATGCCTTGTGCCGCGGTATATTTGCGAAGAAAACGGCACTCGTCGCCTGACAGTCTAGACCGCACATCCCTGAGCATAACTGCCTTCGTTGCACACGGCGTCTAACCAATTGCCGTGTGCTAGAAGCACCTGCCCTCCGTGCGGATGTCGAGGCATCAATGGTCTCTTTCGTTGTGGGTGAGGTACATCTTGTGAGTCCGGCGCCGTTTGCTACGCATCAGAAGGTGGCCACTGGCTAAAGCTTGCTGACAGGAGGGTCGGCAGAGTACCGACAAACTCCGTTTACACCAAGCAGGGCATCTTTGTGTACTCGGGTAATATTGACAAAGCCACTACACCCGAAGTGACGGTGTCGACGTCCGCCTTTGGGGGTTTCAACAGCAGACCGCCGCAGAAGCCGCGAGAGCAACCATCCTTGCACAAGGTGGAGGAAAGCAGAAGTTGAAGTTCACCATACTATCTGCGGGTAGCTGGCGCTTATTCTCGCCGATGGAAATGCCACCGACCAGCCGTCAGTAGGCTCTCGCACGGTGGTTCGGTAGGACCGTGACATCGCAATGGGGCATGTCAGAAGAGAGATAAGAGATTGACGGACACCCGCGCAATCGACAGTCCTCTGGGTCACTGCTTTATTGTTCGCAGCGTACCCAGCGAACCGCGATCTCGAGTTCAAACCCGAGTGGTTTTTCTCCTGTGGCATCGTCTATCATCTGCAGCCTCCGACTATGGAAGGTTTTGTCGAAACGCACCCCGCGCGGCGTTCAGGACTGTTGAACTCTAGACTGCCACCGCAACCCCTCGGACACATCAAGTTCATCTTCACACTCACCTTTGAGCTCATCGTCCAGAAATTCTACCAACAACGGGCACAAAAGTGCCAACAGCGGACTGGCCAGTAGTATAGCCGGCACATATGGTGTGACATCCAGTAGCAGAAAGTCTTGTGGCAAAAGTTTTTTTTTTCTGAAAAGTTTTTTTTTTGCGCGCGCGCGCGTAAATTTCTGTGGGCCGACGGACATGGGCCAAAAAAAAAAAACCGCCTACCCTAACCCAAACAACTTCCGCCGGTAGAGAAATCTTGCCTAAAGGAATCAACTGCCTTCGGGTAGGCTAGTCTGACACTAGTTGTCGTCGGGAAAAAAAAAAAAAAAACACAAACCGATGGAGGCCCCAAAACCTTTTCCAACCTTTCCAATTCCCTCCAAGCTAGACCATTATACAACGACCCCCCCCTGAAATTTACCACTTTTTTGGGATTTTTGATGTACACTGGGAAAAACAGTGTCTTTTAGCACACCATTCCAAGCACGTTCTTGCAATCCCCCCCCCTGGAACGGTCACGGAACTGCCTGTGAAATGGGGTCTGCAGTGTTCACAAGGGGTCCGGGGCTCTTTCACAGGAGTTCCACAGCCGCTGTGGAGTTCCACCGCCGCTGTTCTGATGCAAAAGGAAAAGCTAGAGTGCTGAGCAGGCAGAAGTAGCAGCAGGATTCAGGGTCTTGCCATGGCCCAGCATCCACTTTTATGCCCCTAGCTTCACACTGTCCGGCCCCCCAGGTAGTCTCCCTGGTTAGAGGTGGCGATCATAAAGGAACCCTGCGGGAGCCCCAGGACAGTGTCCTTTACCCCCCCCCCTGGAGCCTCCTTTACCCCCCCCCGAACCGAAACTAAGATTTTCCCCCCTGGAAATTACCCCCCTCGGCCAAAGTTTAGGCCTCAGGGGGGGGGGGGGGGGTCAATCTGTGTCACAAAAGGGGTATTTTTGGATTTGCACAAAGGCAGACGTAAAAAAAGGACCCACCCCAGAAAACTGGTAGGAATCGGCGGGAAAATGCATTGCGGGCCGATACCAAGCGGAATCTGCCCACAGGTGATCGCACAAAGGCAATGTTGAAAAATCTGTCCCAAAGCGTGCCACCGTGTTGCATGCAACGTCGTCAATACTGTAGTACCTACACACAGCCAGCAGCTGTTGCTGTGAAACCACCCAAGCACCCGGATTATGACAAGGTTCACACGCCAGCAGACGGGAGAGCCATGCAAACAGAAGAAACTGCCCATATAATTTGCTGCAAAGACTTCGCAGTAGGCGATCAAACTTGTGAAGTGGCTGGTACTAGAGCGTGAACCGACGTGTGTGTGCTTCAACCGAACCACGCTGGAATCATGCTATAATAAACAACAGAAACAGAACTGTGCTTGCATGTTGTCGTGTAAGCCCTAAACCCCCTCTGTCCCACTTGGGTACCTGTGTTGTTCGTACGTGCACTTCCGCACCTCCTCTGTACACAAATTCCCTCAGTGGGGTGCTGCAAGAGTTTACGAGCTAGCGGACGGTAGCGGACGGAGTTTCCGCACCGTCCGCTCGCTCGGAAACTCCGTCCGCTACCGTCCGCTAGCTCGGATACTCCGTCCGCCACCGTCCGCTACCGCGGATACTCCGTCCGCTACCGTCCGCTAGCTCGGATACTCCGTCCGCTACCGTCCGCTCGCTCGGATACTCCGTCCGCTACCGTCCGCTAGCTCGGATACTCCGTCCGCCACCGTCCGCTAGCTCGGAAACTCCGTCCGCTACCGTCCGCTAGCTCGGATACTCCGTCCGCCACCGTCCGCTCGCTCGGATACTCCGTCCGCCACCGTCCGGTAGCTCGGAAACTCCGTCCACTACCGTTGGCCAGCTCGGAACTTGCACCAAGATTCTCTTGGTGCAAGTTGTCCGAAAATCTCTAAGTCGGTTTCCCAGGGGACTTGCCTGGAAAACAGTTTTTGGACTCAGGAATTCTTTGGGAAATGGATAAGTACAAATAGCCAAAATTTCGAGGATTTGGAATTTTTTGGAAAGTGCGTCGATCAAGTCGTGGCAGCTCGGCAGGTGCCGCCGCGAGTCATCAGGAGCCGGTATCGACGAGTCGGACACGCTGTGTTGATGGTGCAGCTGTCAACCAGCGTATAGAGACGTTTTTAGGGCCTGGGGTGGGTAGGTCCCTCCCCCCCCCCCCCCATTTTCGTGGGAAAAAAGTCCGCTATAGTAAAAATCCTCTCCCCCTTGTCAACCTCCAAAAGAGAGAAAACAAGACGCGACTGGATAACGAGTGTACGCCTCGCCTCAAGTGTGGCCGAGTGTGGGTTCGAACTCTTTGCGAATGAGAGCGAAAGTGAAGACGAGCGTGACCCGTGCGAGCCACCATTCTCGCAATTCCAGCAAAAAGAGGACAAACTCCTGGCACTCGTACTCGTCGTCGTCGCATCAGAACTGTCTATGGTACGTGAGAATGTTCGTGTGGATGCACTTCGAGACACTCTTGTTGGGCTACCTTAGAAGAAGGGCCCCACCCCTCGTCACGAAATACCAGCGTCAAAGAAGCGTCGCACTCGGAACAAGACCCTCTCCGGCGTACAAGAAAGAGCTGGGCTTCCCTTCTCTCGGCATTTCGACAGCAGTTTCGACTACTGTAACAGCTCTCAGCGCTTTACGTTGTCACCAACAGGTGCGTTGCAACACGGTGGCAGGCTTTGGGACAGTTTTTGAAATCATGGCATTTAGTGTGCTTCTGTGTCTCGTGCTACTCAGATATCCACCCAGTTTCTGTTTTTTTCATGGTTCAGCTTCATTCCTACTGCCATGGTCCCATGGGGACTCCCTAATCCCCTAAGAAAAAAAATGACCCTTTGTGACGCTTTTTTGCCTTAGATTGACCCCTAGGGCTAAGTTGGATGGAAACGCCGTTTCTTTTAGTTTTTTCGAAATAAGGAAACGGAAACGGAAACGTTTCCGTTTCTTTTAAAAGAAACGCCGGAAGGCTCCTCATGCTGAGGGGTCCTATAGGATACCACTTCGCGGGTCCTTCTGTGTCCGTCGGGTGTCCGTTTCCAGCCAATTTTTGGCTTTCCTTTCAGAAAGCGGGATCACGTTCTTCTTTTGATCTACCAGCGGGCACTTCTCTTCCTCCGTCTTCTGGCGGGCTCTCTGACTCTTCAGGGCCCTTCCTGGGCTGTTCTTCGACTTGGCTCGGCCCCTTCTTGTGTGTCGTCGCGGTCTCGTTTGTGCAGAGCAGTCGCTGATGCTCACCGCTTTTTTTCATCGGCGGATCTGACGAGCAAATAGGTAACCACAAGCTAATGATGCAGAATGTCGTCACATGCGGATGCTGAGGTTTTCTGACACCAGATTCCACTCTTCTGTGCCTACCACTTCGTCCTCTGCTGCTTCCAACCCACGTTCTCATGTTTACTTGTATCGGCGGCCGTGCCGAGTGGGGCTTTTTGAATCTGCCGTCCTCTTCTGCATTGTCGGTGGGGTTCTTCCTGCCGTCGCTGTCTATGCTCCGACAACACCGCCCGATGGTGCCCCTTCCGGTGACGGTTGCCACGTCGTCGTATGCAAGGTGCACTGTGGCAAGCGATGTTTAACGCACAGGCCATCGCTTTTCTGGCGGGTTCAACATTGCCCCGGCATACGTGTGCCCTTCTCACCTCCTGATGCTGATTGCACTCCCTCTTTGTCTTACGCCGCCGAAAACCCCCGGTCTTGTAGCCTGTGGCGCGGCGGTGCTCCCGCTGTCCTGAACGACCGTATCTGTATAGCCTATTATTGGAAGCGGATGTGCTTTCCCGATCGTCTTCAGCGCGTTGGCCAACGGCCTCGCATAATAGAGCATCGTCGCCACAACAGCCATTGGTATAAAGAGCTGCAGACTCAAAGTCATCACAACCGGATGCGTGTGGTTGCGTCTGCTCCACGCGGTCGCAACTCTTATGCTTCTTTCCTCCCTCTTTTTCGGAGCCACCTTGTCCATGGTTTCCCACTGGATGGCGGGGTCCGCTGTTCGACACACATTTCCGGTCGGACCTTCAGCCAGTATACTAGTGGCATACCAGCCGTTTCTTTGGAAAAGAAACGGCGTTTCCATCCACCGCCAAAAAGAAGGAAACGGAAACGGAAACGGAAACGGAAACGGAAACGTTTCCAACGTTTCCATCCTACATACACGGTGCACTAGTCAAGGACTTTTTTGACTTTGACTAGTGGTTTTACTAGTCAAAATTTTGACTAGTAAAATGACTAGTGCCACTAGTAAAAATGACTAGTGCACTAGTAGAAATGACTAGTGATTTAGACAAAATCCACCTAACCTGGACCCAAGTCCTGGGTGTTTTGAGAGTTTTCGAGGGGTTCCACGGCACTACCGTGACCACCGGTGCCCAGACACCACAAACCACCTGGGCAACCCCAGTTTTCGCGAGACAGGCCGAGTTGCGAGGGTTTTGGTTGGTTTCTTGGGAAAGTCCCTGAGCTTGTATGGCTTAGCAAACATAGTGCAAACGACAGTGCTATCCCTGCACGGTGAGGTCAGAGACATGTCGTGACAGGTTTCAGACACTGGAATAATGCGGGCTTCCGACCACATTCAAACTCTGGTCCGTAGATTCGGCTTGTCGTTCATGGCGCTCCTATCGCCTTGGCATCGCACCGGACACAGTGCATTTACAGTAGTGGGTTCCCTAAAACCCACGATTCTTGCCGAGCTTCCCAACATGAATGTGCAACAGGTGGCTTTGTCCGCCTGTGAACTGTTTGCATGCAAGGCTTTGTGTTGCGCACATTCCACAAATAGTGTTGTTGCTCACTGCTATGTGCTCCGCTTTCTAGTGTTGGAGGCACTCTCCCATTGCGTGCTTCCTCTTTCACGCCGCCGCGGAAAACCAGTCTTCGCGCGTTGTGTGCCAGTCAACACGTCGTGGTGCTTTGTCCAGGCATTTCGAATGCCTGGAAGTCACGTTTCTTTGTCGTTTCGGGACGTGCTAACGACCATTGAGCCCACCGATCAACTGCTCAAAGCTTTCGTCGGGTGGGACACCAGCAGGTTCTGGTTTCTACTCGTCGGGTCTACCGCACAGTAAGGTGAATCGCGTAGCCGGTGTACTATTTGTGAAAGCAGCTTCTTTCGCATCTTCGGTTGTTCACAACGACAATAAAAGTCACCGCCTCGGATTAGCTTGAATTCACAACGCACTGTCTATCGGGCATTGAGAGCTACTAGTAGTAAGTGCGGAAGAGCATGAGGCAGGCAAGCTGTATAACGCTCCCAGTAGGCAACAAGTTCCAGAAACTCCCCGTCCTCAGCTGTGGTGCTTGGCACTTGCACTTTCTAGAACTCAATACTCAGCCCGGTTCCTGTGGGGGAAGAGTCGGGGTGGCCCACCAAAAAAGCGACCACAGTTCTGCATGTTCAGCCGCAAAACACAAACCGACGAGTAATCGTAACTTATTCCTGCAGAACTGGCTTTGTTGAATGACGCTCGTGGCAGACATGACCCCCAGCTTTCGTCTATCGCACAGTAAGGAATCGCGTTGGGAACCGCATTCGGAAAAATATTGGACCGGAACTTCTTTGGACCGGAATTCTTTTGGACTTTTTAGAGTTAAAGTTTTGGGCTTTTGGAGGTTCTGAAAGTTTTGGACTTTTCCCTGGGGTTTTCACTTTTTGGCGGTATTTTGAAGTCTGACCGAAGCAGCTTTTGCACTCGTTTCATGTTTCCGTTACACCAATGATGGGACCGGCAGATTGTGCGAACATTCCAAAGCTTCCCGAATTCCGGGCCGCCAACGCGTCCAAATTGGTTCAGGTTACCTTTAGCTGTTCGTCCTTAAAACTCGTGGTTGCACGATCATGACTATGGGCGTAGCCTGGGTCGCGTAGACAAGCAGCTCGGGTGAGCATGGCGGGGCGACTCATGAGATTGCCCCCGTCGCCGACCACGTGCCGGAACACGACGTCCGGGACCGGCTATACTTGATCAACTCCTTGAACGCCAGCAGCCCGCTGTCGTCGGCATCCACCGTCAAAAACGCGCGTGACCGCCACTCGGCGGCCAGGACGTCGCCTTCACTCAGCGACGCTCGCTTCACTGCGAGCTCGCCGAGGTCGAGTCCTTCCGCGGGCATGCCGCCGGCCCTGCTCCGTATGGCCCGGCGACGCCGCGTGCCGACTACGCTCAGCGACTCGCCACCTTCTGCGTCTGGCTAAAGTAGCGACCTCCAAGTTGTAGGGCGCTGTTAACGGACTTGGGCGCGCCCTTGACTGTAGACACCACATGTATCATATGGTACGATGCCAAAAGGGGGGGGGGGGGTTTGGGCAGATGTTTTATGGCATAGTAAGATACTGGGCATGTGGGGTATGGGACCCATATCCCCCCAGAAACCATTTTTTCGGGCCGGTTTTGGGGCCAAATGCCCTCGGAGAGCCTTTTTCTGAGCGCAAAACTCTGTTTCTGTGGGTTTCGAGGCCCCGCACCGTGCACTCCAGCATCGTGTGGGGGTGTTAACTGTGCGGCCAAAGTGTCGGGCGTGGGCACACCTGCTAGTTCCAGTGTGCCACACCCGCAAATCCAGCGTGAAATCCACTGACACCCAAAAATCCAGTGCGGAATCCAGTGTGACACCCGCAAATCCAGTGTGAAACCCACTGTACACCAGCTAAAACAGTTCCCCAAGTTGGATCGAGTCACCTGTCGTCCAACGCAAATCAATCATCAAGGAGGCGAGGCCCCTGGTTGTTAAAAAAGCTGACCCCAGGTTCTTCTGGCAGTATTGGCAACTTTTATTGGCAGAAATCGGCTTGTCGGATCGAAAGAAGTGAGTTTGCTGCTGGTAACCTCACGAAGGCGATGGTTAATCGTGTTCCCTTCTGCAGGTGTCGCACACGTCCGGCCAGGTGTTCGAACCGGGCACCACGTAGCTGGCGGTACGTGTTGTACGACACCTTTGCCGTTAGTTGGCCTTCTTCGTCCACCAGCCTGTGCTAGAAGGATTTGTGCGACGAACGTCTTGTGCACGACAGTGTTTCCGTGACCCACGACGTCGGTGGTTGCCTCCACGAGATCGTCGAATGCCTGCTGCCTCATGGGTCACCTTTGTCGGTCGCCCTCTGTACAGAGACCCCGGGCGCAATCGGGTCAACTCCTGCAGCTTTCATCAGAAAGGCTCTCGTCGCTCTAAAGTGTCTCCGCATGGAGCCCTGTGACCTATCGTACTTCGTGTGCGTCTTGCCTTGCAAATTTTTGAGCCAATTCTTCGAACGAAACGCATTCACGAGTCACGCATTCTGAGAACAGAGTTAAGTTCCTGTTCTGGGTGGGTGCTGCCGCCGTAGCCAGTGTACAGTGGTAACCCTACCTGGGGCCTCAAAGTCCACAACAACTGAGTTTTGCGCTCAGAAAAAGGTTCTCGGAGGGCATTGGACCCCAAAATCGGCCCGAAAACATGGTTCCTGGGGGGGTATGGGTCCTATACCCCACATGCCCAGTATCTTACTATACCAGAAAACATCTGCCCGAACCCCCCCCCCCCCCTTTTGGCATCGTACCATATCTTATCGTTTTCTTGGATTCTAAACTTCCTTGTGGGCGTGAACCCTACTGTACAATATTTGAACCGGAACTTTTTTGGACTTTTGGGGGTTTTGAAAAGTACTTCGACTTTTTCCCGGTCCAACATTATTCCGAACACGGTTGTAAGCGCAACGGTAGGGTACAGTTGTGCCGTGGGACCCTCTGAAATCTACAAAATAGCCCAGATTTCGGTTCGGAACAGGTGGATTTCTACTAGGACACTAGTCATTTTGACTAGTGCACTAGTCATTTTTACTAGTGCACTAGTCATTTTTACTAGTGTTTTTACTAGTGCACTAGTCATTTTTACTAGTGCACTAGTCATGCTTTTTCACTAGTAAAATGACTAGTCAAAACACCTTTTTCACTTTTACTAGTGCACCGTGTAGCCCTAGGGGGGGGGGGGTAAATGACAACGAATTATACTGATCCAAATGTTTTTCCGGTCCGATCAAAGTTCAAGGCGATTTTCCGGTTGTTAAGTTTAGAACGTAATCCCCCGCCCTCTAACTCTGGGTTCCCCCCCGCGCCTCATGCCACGAAATCCTAGGCTGAGAGCGCTTTGGACGCTCCGACCCAGCGGGTCTGGGTCGGTTCGCGGCCGGTCCGGAAGCAACGGGACGCTGATGGTTCGATTCGCAGAAGGAAAAAGCGCTTACTGATGGAACCGTTTCTTGCGCCCTCACCATCTTTCGCCCACCAGTCGATGTAATGCTTTGTTGTCGCGATGTTGGCCGGGTCTAGGTCAAGTGGAACCCCTTCGTGTCTGCAACCTGGGGAATGATCCGGCTCGTTTTCCCCGCCAAGATCACTTGGTAGGGGATGGGTATCCCATCCGCAGCCCCACCCGTCACAACAGTAACGCTTCGCTTGTCGCCCATAGTCAATGCGCACATCACGAGTACCTTTCGGGGCGAGTGTCGCAGTCGGGCTGGGCGTGAAAAGCGCCGCAGCATGGTCGCAGTTCAAGACGCAGCTTTGTGGGATATCGTTACTCCATTAAAGCATGAACAGCTGGCCGCATCTCTTCTTTCTTTTGTTTCGTCTGGGTTTCATCCAGTACTCTGCTTGTCTTAGTCGTCTGTACGTAGTTGTGCTTCCGACACCACTTCCGAGCCCATTCTGTGCTAAGTTCTGATTAGATGACTGGCAACCCAGTAGTTCGGGCGCAAGCACGCTCACGAGCGAGTAAGTGACAGCGGCCCCGTTCGTTCGTTTTCGCTCGATCAGTTCTAAAGGGATCACGGTCTCCTTTTTTCGTAATGACAATGGACGGCCTCTCTTGGCCTTTTGTTCGTCAACGTCGATCGGTTCACTCCGACTTCCGCCTAGAGCGTGTGCAATGGAGTTGTTTTTCCCGTACAGCGTACGAGCGCGAGTGGCCGTTGCATGCGAAACCTTTTTGCCTGGCATGCTGTTCCACTTCTGCATCCCTCCTGTAGTCCTAGACGGCAACAAGCTCACCTATTCCACCTATTTCAAGGTCTCTTTCCTCCCACGAGCTGTACTCCCGCGCTTTTCTGCGGAGCGTTCTGCGGTGTTCCTCGTGCGGTATATCTGATTGATATCCCTGGTTCGTTTTCTTCTTATTTGATCATTTCTTACACCCCGGACTTCAGCAGCCATATACTAAGTCAATGCGGGAGTGAAAACGTGCGGGAGGCCACTCCCGCATTGAGGGAGTGAGGCCGACCGCACACATGACCGCAAGCCCACTCCCGCAATCCGGAGTGGGAGTCCGGGGTGTACATCAAGAGAGCCGAGCAGAAAGTCCCGTCCGGGTAAAAAGGGTGTGCGGGCAATCAGAGAAGACATAAATTCAAAAACAAAATTTCCGGGAAAATATCCAAATGTTCCGCGGAAGGCCGTTTTATCCAAAATATTTCCTATCCAAATATTATTCCTATCCAAATATTTTCCTATCCAATATTTTTCCGAAGACGGTAGTTGGCTCCGTGACCCGTCATGGCACTGTGCAGCGCAACCAGGCCTTGCGTTCCGCATGCGGAACGTACGGAGTTCCGCACGTGAATAATAAGCATTTATTCGGCAAGATAATTTCCGTTTATTTTGCCGAGGTGTCGGTTTTAGTCCCGAGGGAGGCCCGAGGGGGGGTTTGCAACCCCGAGCCACGAGCGGAGCGAGTGGCGAGGGGTTGCAAACCCCCCCGAGGGCCTCCCGAGGGACTAAAACCGACACCGAGGCAAAATTGGCGGAAATTATTGCCGAATAAATGATTTTATTGGGAAAACTAAATTCCCGAGGATGGAAAGAAAACCACACTGCTTTGCAGTTATGTTGGTGTCTAGCAGAACGTTGCGTAGCAAATGTGCACGGCAGAACGTTGTGTAAGACGTTGAGCATATTGCTTTGCAGTTACGTTGGTGTTTAGCAGAACGTTGCGTAGCAGAACGTTGTGTGTCTGAGACATTGCGTAGCAGAACGTTGTGTAGGAGTGGAGTTGTTGTAAGTGACGGGTCACAGATCAATGTGCCTGGTTGTTCTGCTGCAACTGGGGGAGTCCCGGCAGGTTGACGTTGTAGTTCACAACATACGATGCTGCTTGCATGGGCGCTTGCATGAAGGACTGCACAGGTGCTGTCGTGCTGGGTAGGACTGTTGGATGAGCGCTGCGGACAAGTGCTGCGGTTTTCTTTCTGCGAGGTCTTGATATGGATCAGAAAGGATGAATTAGACTCAAAACGAGCTCAAAACACGCGATTTCACTCACCACAGGGAGAAAAAAAAAATTGCGAGGGGTCTCCCCTACAGATTTCTGCCTACGACCTTATTCTGCGCCGCCAGCTATTTTCAGTCGGAAAAATAAGCGAATTTATTTCCCTAGGGACAATAAATTTCATATATTTGTTTCGACTGAAAATAGCTGGCGGCGCAAAATAAATTCCGAGATCGGAAAAAATAAAGTCGTTTATTTGTCCGGCCTGTGTAAACACAACGGAATCCTGTCAAAAAATAAACGAAATTTATCGTCACGCTCCTCAAGCCATTTCCACCAGAGGGAATTTATTTTTCCCAATAAAATTGTGATTTTCCGTACGTGCGGAATTCCGTACGTGTTTCCGCACGTGTTTTCCGCATGTGTTTCCGCATGTATTAAAATTGGCACTCACATGTGTGTAAGGTCCACCACCTACTGTCAGTGGTTAGTCACAGTCAGCATTTCTGTCCAAACCTTGGACGGAATGTCCGAAAGGTGCGTCCTACATCCGAGTCGGGCAACTAACCATACTGATTGCGTGGACCATTTGCCAAGGCAAAAGGAACACACACAAAGCAAAAGTGGACGTTCTTTAGGTTCTTGTACGAAATCTTGCTCTCATTTCGCCTTGTAGACTACCCGCCGAACCAACATGTCCCAGCTTGCGATCATGGACTGCGAGCAGGGCTTATGTAAATGTCAACCTGCCCCTTTTCTCCTGGGATGTGTCTTTTGGCCTGGCTTATCAACCTGTGGGGCAATACGAATATGCCTGGCCGCGGACGCCTTCAATGCAGCAAAGGGCAGAGGCCTCAGCTGACAGCCGATGTGCAGCAGTGTGAAGCGACCATCTATATTAACTTACTTACGAACTTTCACTCTAATCAAGAACGTCCCACCTACTATTTGCAAGAAGACGAAGGTAGTTCTGTTTTAGAAGCAAAGCATACTTGTTTTCCGGTATGTTTCAACGGGAAAAGAGGAACAAAGCACTTGATTGCTTCTTGGCAGGTGGTCTGCAACAAGCCGATAGATCCCGTGCCACCAAGCCAACCACACAAAACCACGAAAACGTGGACTTGGTGACCCAAATGGGGCATACTCTCCCTACCAGGTACACCTTGGACCCTTTTCCAGAGCATGTACCCCTCCTGCATGAAATTCGGAAAATTTTTTTTCCCGGCTTTTTGGACCTTTTCCGCACGTTCCGCATGTGAATTAAATTTGAGCCGAAAAGCATCGGAAGCCATGAGCGCAACACGATACTACCACATTTTCACAACATTATATCCACAAATCCAGGGTATTGCCCAAAACGGTAAAGTTGCCCAAGTTTTTACCCAAAACGGTATGGTTACTCAGGGTTTTGCGCAGTCGAGCTACAGTACTACGTACTGCAGCTAATACACGTACGTCTTGACAGCTCGCAACGTAAAACCGCCCGAGCCAGCCACGCGTTAGACCTCAAAAATAAATACCGTGCGTGTTGCTCCCTTGCAAGAGCTGGCTGAGGAGTGCAAGTCGTGCGTGATCCTGTTCAATCGTAAGATCACCTACTACCCGATCGGCTTCGTGCGCTTGTACAAAGAGGGCCGCACCCCATTCCAAAAGCTGACAAAGATCTTGCTCAGCCTTGATGGACTTCCTGTGGCGACGTTGCTGACGGAACGCAAGGGCGTCAACAAGGCCATCGTCCAACGCCGATCCCCCGCTGCACGCTTGAAAACTGACAGCAACAAGAGCGAAGTTTCGCCGAGCTGCTTGCTACGCTTTGGTTTTCAGAATCGAAGTCTTTTGCGCTACGCAACACAGCGCAGACGTCCCTGCTAGGGACCCCACACGTGACTGGCAGCAAGATGTCATCGACGCAAGGAAGTTCATCTTGGAAGGAGCCGGAAACCAAGCTGACGGCAACATCTGAGCTCGAGCCCTTTGCGCTCGACACCGTGCTGGGACTGCCTGTTTGTCGTCATGCCCGGTCAGATTCCTGCAGCAGCTCACCAGCATTTCGATTGGGTGTACAAGTACAATGCCGGAGGTTGTGAGCGGACACACTACTTTGAGACCATCTGAGTCGAGAACACGTTTAACGGGCTCGGGACGAAGTTTCATAAGAGCAATGAAAAATTAACTCGTCAACTTTGGAGGGTGTCCGGGACAAAGCGCACTTGATGTACCCTTTTGTGACAGGGGTACGCAAATGTGCTCCGTACATCAACAGAGCAGCAGCTCGCGCAACTTCCCGGAACGGACTTCACGGCGGAGGAGTTTAGCAAGATCGTGTACCGCACGTCTTCGAGTAATCGTCGAAATACGACGATTACTGGGAGGTTGGACATCAGTTTCTCGAAGAGTGCGGCATACAGGCGTCACGGAGAAATCGCGCGGTTAACACCGGAGCTCTCTCCAGCATTCTGAGGAGGAGCTTAAGAAAAGGCTTCCGGAGGATGCTATCATTCCTTCCGAGCCTACTGGCGCAGACAGTAGCAAGTAAAAGCGACGCTTCGCTATGGTCTTCGCCACACAGTCGTGTGCGGGCAGAAAACACCGCGTCGATGCTGTTTCTTGCCGGTGCATATGTGCAAGATCACTGCGTCTGGCTAGAAACACATTCGGGCCCATAATCAGGACGGTTGCCCAAGACGAAGGCCATCATCCCTGTGGGTGAGCCACAGCAAGCCGTGCAACCGTAATGCGGCAGAAGAGAACAGTCTAGAACACAGCAGGCCGCCAGCAAAAAGTCCAAATTTGAGTGTTTCAACAGCTGGTGTTGGGGGTTTCTGACGTTTTCGGGCATGCCCTTTCCGAATTCCCCCCACTACCTTTACGAACTTGGTTTGTGTCAAGTTCCTAAGGGAGCCTCGAACTATTTTTTTGTGTTAACAATGCATTGTTGGTACTAAGAATTAGTAGTTGGCAGCGTACTACATGAAACTTACCAAAGCAGGTGAGTTCCGCTAGTGCGCACAAACAAAAAAATTTTCTGTCCCGTTATGGCAGACAGGGTAGCATGGGACGCGAAGGTCCAGCGGGTGGTGGAGGCCACCAGGCAGAGAACCGTGCGGCCGCCGCGGAAGACGCGGAAAGGCATGAAGGCACGTGGGACCGGATCCGGACGACCCCGGAAGCGCGTGATCTCGCAGGCCGCGCGGCGCATGCGCAAGGTTAATGCGCTGAAGTACATCGACCAACTCATTTGTGCGGCACCGACCTGCCACGTTCAAGCTTGCTCCGACCACTGCACCCTCTGCCGACACTCGCTAGCCGTCGACGCTCATGACGGCAGCCTCATCCTGAAGTGCAAATACTGCCGACGCGTCACTGCTGCTGTGTGCGCTCGGGATTGGCGCCGCTCAAGCGGCCACCTTATGTCACTCGTTCGTTTGTAAAGATTGCTCCGTTCTTCTCCCTGACTTGTTCCCGGATTAGGATGACACATACTACTACTACTACTCTGTCCCGTTGTTTTTTTTTTCGCGCGCGCGCGGAAAATTTTTTGGGGAGCCGTGTAACGCGGAACAAATAAAAAAAGTAGTCCACCCTAAGAAGTCAGGATAGTTTAAACCCCCGGAGTTTCGAGCGAACTTTCACTCTAAAAACACCGCATCACCCCCCGCATAAGATTGTTAGTGTTTCCGCACCAGATTGTGCGTGCTAGAAAAAAACATGTGTTGTTACCAGGATCGTTTCGTACTGAACCACACCCACTCCCCTGGGTTCCAGTCCTGTAAACATGGTCAATGGCATCAAAGGCGCGCGGCGCCGAATGGGCACCGGGGCCTCGCGCCGCAAGAGCGGGCTCGGCAAGGAGTCGAACAAAGTGCACGTCCGCAAGGCGCTGGCGGCCCAGCCGAAGGGCCGGGTGCGCGTGCTGACGGACACGGACCGCGAGATCCTCGACCAGGCCGCCGGCGTCGACGCCCGGACCCTGCTGAACGCGCTCGCCGTCAAGAAGGCCAACGGGAAGGTCGGCCTACGCGGGGAGGACGCGAAGGCGTACGAAAAAAAGAAGGAGCAAGACGCCCTCGCCGCCCTCCCGAAGCGGGCCCACGTGACCCACATCGACCCCGCCTGGGACGAATGGGACGACGGCACGGGGAACAAGCCGAAGCGGGCTTGCGTGGCGCACGTCAACGGCGGAGACGTCGAAGCAGCCGACAGGAATGCGGCCGCGGTAGCCGACTTCCCGGCGGCCAGCCGGGCGGTGTGGCAGGGCCTGGGGGTGAAGGAGCCGTTCTTGTCGGTCATCGCGAAGCTCGGGTTCCGGACGCCCACCCCGGTGCAGACGGTGACACTCCCGCGCGCGCTTGCGTTCAAGAAGGACATCGTCGCGGCGGCGTCCACGGGCAGCGGGAAGACGCTGGCGTTCGGGCTCCCCGTCCTGCAGCGCATTCGCGACTCGTACGGCGAGTCCAGCCCGTCGGCCGTCGCGTGGGACCGGCGGGTGGCCGAGTGCCTGATCCTGTCGCCGACGCGAGAGCTCGCGATGCAGATCCACAAGCACCTGCTCCCGTTCTGCGAGGCGAGCGGGCTCCGCGCCGCGGTCATCGTCGGCGGCATGTCCGACGAGAAGCAGCTCCGCCTGCTCGAGAAGTCGAAGAAGTCCCGCCCGCACGTCATCGTCGCGACCCCGGGGCGGCTGCACGGGCTGCTGCAAGACAACGCTTCGCCCTACCTTATAGCTTCCATTTCGCAGGTGTGCGTCGTCTCTTTTTAGTACTAACAATCTTGCGGGTTGCCCTATAATGTATTGCGCAGGCTGAAAAGACGCAGACAGCGTGTTTTGGTGGTTGATCATTATTCCTTACCTGATTATACACAAGTGGGAAAACGATCACCCGGCACGCACAAACAAAACGAAGCGCCTGTCAGTTTTATAAGCACCTGCTTCGTCAGATTTACTTGAGGAGAATGCCGGTTGCGAAATATCATAGTGTGGTACTCATCAGCATGCCGATGAGTCCCCACTATCGCAACAATGTTCCAAATCTCAAAAGAGGTAAACGTGCCGTAGCTACACGAAACACAGGTAACTCTTGGTTTAGTGGCGGGCGTAAGCGTTCAACGCGCAAGACCCACTTTGTAGTTGTATTGATTTCTCCCCCTCTAGCCTCAGCACAAGGCAGTCCCTCAAGTATCTAAGTACTAATTGCGTTGCCCTCAATGTATCGTGCAGGCTAAAAAGACGTAGGCAGCGTGCTTTTGGTGGTTGATCAGCGTTCCTTAACCTGAAAATTATACAGGGTAAGTTCTCTTTGAGTGGCTCATGTCAATTTAACCTATGTTTTATGACAGACTCCCATTCTCCCTAACAGGGGTTCCAGCCAACTGGTTTCACTTCCTTTAAGTGGTTGACAGAGCATTCGGACAGGCGAGGCGGCCGCGTACGAGAATTGCTTCTGTTTCTGTCGAATTGCGAAGCCCACGAAGGCTTTGGTCGGATTCAGCTGTCATAAAGAAAACTCCAGGTATATACAAGTGGGAAACCGATCAACCGGCCCACACAACCAAAACCAATAACTACCTCCTTAGAGAGCATACTGTTACGCTAAAAAGGAACGTGAGCAGTGGTTTGACCATAACGCGTACAGGTCAAATCGCACATACAAGCACCTGCTTTGTTGGAAATCCTTGAGGAGGCTGCCAGTTGCTGAACGAAATTTCAAAGGAGGTACATTCCCCAACGATCCCCAACAACTCCCCAACAATCCCCAACGATCCCAACAATTCCCCAATAGTTCCCCAACAATTCCCAACAATTCCAAAACAGGCGCGATCCCAACAATTCCCCAATAGTTCCCCAACAATTCCCAACAATTCCAAAACAGGCGCTGCAGTACCTGATCGTCGACGAGGCGGACAAAATGATGCAAGCGAAGCACTTCGTCGAGCTCGACACCATCATCGACCTGATCCTGCACAAGCCGCCCCCAACAGTGGAGCTGGGCAGGGTGGTCAACGCCAAGCCGGCGGCCATCCAGGGCGCGGACAACATCACGGCGCGCGGCGACGACATCGTGATCAACACCAAGGACCGCGTCGCGAAGCAAGGCTACGAGACGCAGGCGTGGCAGGAGTTCGCGTCGGTCGCAGAGTTCCTGAAGGTCTGGAAGCAGGAGTCCAAGTACGCGCCGCACACCTCGGCCCACGTCGAAGGCGCCGACTTCGCGAAGCTCGCGACGGAAATGGGCATCGAATCCGACGACGGAGAAGACGCCCAAGCCATGGAGGAATCCCCCGAAGCAGAAGAAGCAGAAGAAGCGGAAGAAGCAGAAGAACTCGAAGAGTTCGAAGAAGCTGAAGAAGCAGAAGAAATGGAAGAGCCGGGCGGCGAAACGCGGGAACTCGAAGAGCTCTCCGACATCGAAGCTCCCGAAGAAGCCGAAGAGGCGGAGGATGCAGAGCAACCGGCCAATGGGGAGCACACGTTCACGGCGCTGAAGCCCGACCGGCTGCGTGTGTTCGTGACGTCGGCGACGCTGATGCTCGACGCGTCGAACCACGAAGGCGGCAACCGGATCAAGGGCGACCTGGTGACCGCGCTCCTCAACAAGTTCGAGCTGAAGAAGAAGAACTGCTTCGTGACGTCCATCCCGACCACCACCGCCGCGGCGCCCGCAGGGGACGGCGCTGCGCCGGCGGCGAAGGCGAAGGAGACCATCATGGTCGACACGCTGAACGAGTGCTTCGCGCCGTGCCTGGAGTCCGACAAGGACCTGCTGCTGTACCAGTTCCTGCGTCGCGGGCGGGGCCGGACGCTGGTGTTCGTGAACGCGATCTCGTCGCTCCGGCGGCTCTGCTCGCTGCTGACGATCCTCGGCGTGCAGAACTACCCCCTGCACTCCGAGATGCAGCAGCGGCAGCGGCTCAAGAACCTCGACCGCCTCAAGGCCGACCCGGACTGCGTCATCGTCGCCACCGACGTCGCCGCCCGAGGACTCGACGTGAAGGACGTCGCGTGCGTCGTGCACTACCAATTCCCCCGCAACACCGACACCTACGTCCACCGCTGCGGCCGAACAGCCCGCGCCTCCGCCTCTGGTTTGTCGCTCGCTCTGGTGTCCCCCGAGGAGAAGCCGGTGTTCAAAAAGGTGATGCTGGCCGTGGGACGCCCGGACGGGTCGCTCCCCAGCTATTCGGTCGACTTCGACGAGCTTGACACTCTCCGGGGTCACCTGACGCTGGCGAAGCAGCTGGACAAGGCGCTGCACAAGGAGACGAAGGCGAAGGCGACCAACTCATGGCTCGAGAAGAACGCGCGCGAGATCGGCGTCATCGTCGACGACAGGCTCCGCGACTCGTGTCTGGACGACGAGGGCGACGCCGCCCGGCACCGGTCGAACATCGCGCGCCTCCGCCACCAGCTCGCCGCAAAGATCGCGGAACCCATCCGCACGCACAAGGGTGCCTTCAGGCACTCCGGCAACCGCAGGGCGCGCAGCTCGGTCTCGGCCGCCGCCGGCGCGAAGACTGCGAGAATGCTTTCCCGATAGTCAGTCGTATTTCGGGTACCGTCGTGTACCCACAGCATGCTGAACTTGTGCGCCTTCTGACGGCAGTTTCTGACCTCGGATCCGGTAAGCACCGTGTCGAGTGCCCCGTGACTTTCTGACGGGAGTTCCCCCGAGGTGCGCACAGCTGAATGCATCCAGTGAGCACCGTGGCGCAAGTGCGGCAACTGTGATGCTGGCAGCTGAGGCCCCTCGGTCGATTTTGACGAGCCATCCGCACGCACAAAGGTGCCTTCAGGCAGTTCCTGACCTGGATACGTTCAGCACCATGCATGCTCTTGTGCGCTTTCTGACGGCAGCTTCTGACCTCGGAACCGGTAAGCACCATGTCGAGTACCTATATATGCATGCTGAACTTGGACGCTTCCTGACGGTAGTTTTCCCGGAGTACACACAGCTGAATGAGCCGACCATGGGTCCAGTGAGCACCATCGCGCAAGTGTGGCAACTGTGATGCTGGCAGCTGGGGCCCCTCGGTCGCTTTCGACGAGCCATCCGCACGCACAGAAGCGCCTTCAGACAGTCCGCTGAGCGCTGTACTTGTGCACCTCTAACAGCCGTTTCTGGCCGCGCCATGGCACAAGTGTTGCAACTGTGATTCTGGCGGTTGGTCGAGAGCAGGTCCTGCAAGTACTACAGAGTACACAAGCATGCCGAACTTGGACGCTTTCTGGCGGCAGTCCCCGAGTGCGCACTACTGAATGGGTCGAATCCAGTGAGCGCAAGTTTAGCGATTGTGCCAGCACTCTGGCGATTTCGACAAAACGTGCTGGTAACACTTTGGCAAGTTGTCCCCCCCCCAGAGTTTTTTTGACTGGTTGCTAGGACACGATGTCAGGGGCCTATCTTCTATCCCCCCGATACGGATCTTCCTGTGCTCTTGCAGCATGGGTGCGACGAGCTTCACGCCGCGATGATGGTCCGCCTTGTGTGCCCGTCATATGTGCCCGCAGCTTAAAGGACCGAACACTGCAGATAGGACCAGTGCGGTGTTGAGCACAGAAGCATTCCGAGCACGCTTTTGCAAACCCCCCTCCCGAAGAACGGACGACCTGTAGGTTCGCCAAGCCCGGATCCTCCCGGAAATACCATGAGTTCTTGTCTAGAGGCACCTGGTGGGAGCCTAGCAGTTCTCGGTTGCAGACAGCTGCGATGACACAGGACTCATTCGTGCCAGTCAATATGGCCACGAAAGCGTCGAGTTGAGTGCAACAGAACATTGCCACCCTCCTACGTATTCCGCAGGTCGTCTATCCAAGGCAGCTTAGCAAGAACTCGGATGGAGCATAGCAGGAAATACTTGCGATGCGCGATCTTCGATAACCCTGGCGACCTGTTCGTCCCATATTTTTTGCAAAGACCCCCCAGCCGGGGCCTCCAGTGTGTTGTGATTTTTCTTCTTATCCGTCATGAGCCCCTCCTCACCCCGCCTCCCCTATTCTGTTCCCTATCTACCGGCAGGATCCTCGCCTGATCAACGCCCTGCCTTCTCCATCAGAAACAATCCAGTGTCGCAGCCATCATCCGGCTCTCGCTTACTCACGTTTGTTGACGGAGGCACACAATCGCGCGACGGAGGAATGAAGACACATTTGTGGCGTCCATCAACTGTCGACGTCTTCTTGTGTAGAAGTAACCAAAAGCAAAGAAAATGGACGGACGGAACAGATAATATGCGAACCGAGAACCCTCTCTTTGAGTGAAGCTGCACCTTGTGAAATTGGGAGCACCTGCCGTGCCATTCAGCTGGATCGAAACCGTGCCACTATGTTGAGGGCTTAGTGGTCTTTAGGAAGGTACAATGAAAACCGTAGTTTACGGTGGGAGAGGGATCGAGTGAGCAACTGTATACTGTCTGAATACGGAATCCCAGCAAGTACATGTGTGCGTCTTTTTATTACCTTATAAGCTGGGTCCAATTAGGTCCGCATTACCACATAATAATAACCCGGAGACTTTAACACCCCGGATTTCCAAGTGAACTTACAATCCGAAAAGACGGACGCTTCTTAATTACCCTGTGTTTCACGCGAACAGGCTAATCGCCGAATTTTACGTGCAACAACACGCGAGGAAATCCAAATCGGAAGAGGGGGAGGAGAGGGAGGTCCGAATGCCGTTTCAAGTAACACCGCCCGGGCGGCGCGACGCGCTGGTGGACCGGATGTCGCGGCCGTGGGCGAGGCCGCTGTGGAGGGCGTACCTCCACTTCGGCGTCTTGGTGCTGCAGCTGCTGCTGGTGTCGCTCGACGGCTTCCTGATCGTGTCCGGCCTGCTGAAGCACACCAACGAGACGGTGGTCCACGGCCTGCGGTGCAGCGAGCCGTCCGTCATAACACCCCGGGCGGAAACTCTGTCGCCCAGCTTCGCAGCAACCGCGTCGGCCGTGACAGACGAAGGGGCGGAGTGCCCGTCGGAGCGCCTTCGATCCTCGGAAAGCACGGCGGTGTGCCCTAGGGACTGCGTAGTGGAGTTTGGACTCAGCGCTACCGGGGAGGATGTGCTGCGCGACATCAAGATCGCAGCATCCGTCGGGTTGTGGCTGACGCTCGCTGCGCACGTCGCGCTGACAGCCGGGACCGAGCCGCAGCAAATAGGGTACATGCAGCTGCTAGTCCTGTTCTTCAACCTGCTGTCAGCGTCGCTGTACGCGGGGGTCGCCGCCCTCGACTACACCTCCGCCTTCGCGGTCGCGACGATGTTCATCCGCTTCGAGAACGTCCTCGTTTCGCTCTCGTTCTGGTGGTACCTGGCGGGCGACCTCCTCGAAATCTCGCTGGTGGTCCCCGCCGGCCCGCCGCCAGACAACTCGAGCATCAGCCGGGGCGTCGTCAGAAAACGGTCCGCTTACGAGCCGCCGGCCTACTACTCAGGTTCACTTTTCTCAATCCATTTTCTTTATTTAGTAAGGGTAGTTGGTTTAGTAAGGGTAGTTGGTGTCATGGGGGGGCCTTCACGTGGCGACACCGTTGACCGCACCTTAATTGAGTCGCGGTCAACCGCCAGCATCATGTACTTGATGCGACGCGGAACAAGTGCTGACAGCACCGCCCGGCGAATAGAGGGCCACAAAAGTGGCAAATCGACCGGTCGGGGGGTGCTTAGCAGCCAATGGCCTGATGGCTGAGTGCACACCTAAGCAGGGCTGCATCCTCGTGTTGTAGCCGTGTTGTTTATAAGGCTACGTGGGGGCCTGGTCAACCACCTCATCACAATAGGCGCAACCTTTCTCGACAGTGACTGGACAGTCGGAATGCCGGGGGCGGGTCTCCATGAAAAAGAAAGAAAGAAAGAAAAGTAAAGCAAGACCTGCCCCCTGCACCTGCTGTCTCCGGCTGCTTCGGGAGACGACACATACTACTACTGAAGTCGCTGAACGAAGGGTGTCATGGGGGGGCCTTCACGAGGCGACACTGTTGACCGCACCTTAATCAGTGTGGGCGCTGGCTCCGGAGCTGAGCTCCCGGAGCCAGCCGGAGCTGGCCGGAGCAGGGATTATCCTGTATGGTTAAAAAAAAAATTTTTCACCAAAAAAAAAAAATTCTGAAAACAGGCCGGTGAAAAAAGATTTTTTAACCATGGGGATTTCTGGTGAAAACTTTTTGGCAAGGGACCCAGGCTACAGGCTCAGATCCTGGAGTCGTAGTTGCTGTTTTGTTTGTACACAGCTTGCCAGCGATGTGGTCCAGAAATATCTATGGGGCATGAGGGGCGTTGGGATTAGCGTGTTGGGGGGCGCCTGTCGTGAGCAGCTTCGCCCTGCCTCGATTCGTTGAAAGGCGTTGAGGCCATCATGCCGTAGTGCCCACTGGGACTGACAAGTGAAGGCTACAACAAAGTGGAGAAGCAGCAGCCAGATTGTGTTTTCCATCACACCCAGTAATCAGTCACTGGAGGATCGATTGCTATCCTGAAGCTCACAGGCCTGAAAGGATTTTGAAACTAAAAGAGATGTCGCTCGCCGCATTTTGGTTTTAGTGGTGCTGCCACTGTGGTCGACACTGTGCTAACGTATGACGCTACTGTGTGGGACACTGCTTGCTTCAGCAATCCATGCTTCCCACGCGCAGCGTGGGGGAAAAATTTTTCTGGCCATATCAAAGATTTTTTAACCGGGATTTTTCAGAATTTCGGGGATTAGAATAACCCCTGGGCCGGAGCCAGAAAAAAAAACTTTTTTTTTGTCGTATAAGATCGGTTAATGCGCTGAAGTACATCGACCAACTCATTTGTGCGGCACCGACCTGCCACGTTCAAGCTTGCTCCGACCACTGCACCCTCTGCCGACACTCGCTAGCCGTCGACGCTCATGACGGCAGCCCCATCCTGAAGTGCAAATACTGCCGACGCGTCACTGCTGCTGTGTGCGCTCGGATTGGCGCCGCTCAAGCGGCCACCTTATGTCACTCGTTCGTTTGTGAAGATTGCTCCGCTCTTCTCCCTGACTTGTTCCCGGATTAGGATGACACATACACTACTACTACTACTACTACTACTACTACTACTACTACTACTACTACTACTACTACTACTACTACTACTACTACTACTACTACTACTACTACTACTACTACTACTACTACTACTACTACTACTACTACTACTACTACTACTACTACTACTACTACTACTACTACTACTACTACTACTACTACTACTACTACTACTACTACTACTACTACTACTACTACTACTACTACTACTACTACTACTACTACTACTACTACTACTACTACTACTACTACTACTACTACTACTACTACTACTACTACTACTACTACTACTACTACTACTACTACTACTACTACTACTACTACTACTACTACTACTACTACTACTACTACTACTACTACTACTACTACTACTACTACTACTACTACTACTACTACTACTACCAACGATTTAAAAGCTACAGTTTCTGTACTTTATTGGATTAAAGAATGTCAGTCACACCTTCCTCTTTCTTTTTTCTCTACCTCCTTTTTCGGTAAAGCACACGAACACCCACGACACGAGAAAACACGCGACACGCTTCCCTTTTCTCTTTTTTCGCTGATGTCGGGATGAGAGACCGGAGGACGAGCGATGTGTGGCGGGACCTCGGGTGCGGTCAGCGCGCCGAGGACGTGATCCTCGAGCTCCAGCTCGAGTATGTTGTTCCGGGGCACGCGTTCGGGTCCGACTGCGTGTGCGCGTTGGAGAGTCGGTTCGAGCCCTTGCGGGAGTGGCTCTACGTCGCAGAGTCGCTCGAGGGGTGGCGTGGTCGCCGTCAGTTCGTGTCGTTGGGAGAGCTGTTGCTGCGGGAACTGCGCATCGAGTTCGTGTGCGCCCGCGAGGGGTTCTCGCGGAAGGAGTTCCAGATGCAATTGCAGCTGGAGAGCGAGGACGCGCTGGACAGGGCGGCGGCTGGGCTCTGGTGGGAGCGCCGCCAGTCGGTCAGCGG
This sequence comes from Diplonema papillatum, assembly GCA_030068145.1. Lineage (NCBI taxonomy): Eukaryota > Euglenozoa > Diplonemea > Diplonemida > Diplonemidae > Diplonema > Diplonema papillatum. The sequence goes on from JAPJBO010000642.1 coordinate 102,227, forward strand.
GGCACCGCCTTCCGAGGAGAGGCCGCGCAGGCGGAGGAGGCGTATCCCTCCCGCGGTTCGGCGCCGTCGCAAGCGCGACCAGGGCGAAGCGGTGACGCCTCCGCGGCAGCCCGACCTTCCGAACGCTCCCCTCCTCCCTCCCCGACCAACCGACAACCAGTCAACCAACCCCACGGGAATGGTCATTGACGAACACCAGCGAGGCACTGCCTCTTCGTCTGACACCCGTGCCACAGCCCGCACTTCCCCGAATGCAGGGGGACCCTTAGCGCAGCGACTCAGCGCGGATTCAGGTTCGCAGAGCGACGCAGCGCGAGGCCCCGCAGGCGCAACGACCTGCGGTTACGCGGCGCATGACATCGGCCACAGCGGTGGTGTTGGGTGTGACAACTCATGCCCCGATGCGCAGCGACCCGGTCCGGTTGGCGATTTCCCGTCAGGGGAACACGTAGCGTGCTCAGACGGTACGCTGCGACCCGGCCCGGAAGAGGACCTTTTGGGGGCGAGAAGTTTCGCGGTGGGTGAGTGGAGTCCTGCCCTCGGGATGGCACCCAGGGTGGTAGATGGGCTAGGCCCTTTTTCGCTGCCAACCCCTGTGCAACCAGGGATGGCACCGCTAGGTGTCACGGGGTTCGCCCCTTCTATTTTTGGTATGTGGGAGGCCGGCGCTCCTTTTAATTCTTCCCTGAATGCTTTGAATGTGCCGGCCTTTGCAGGAGGAGCGCCTTCTCCAGGGGGGTTTTTCCCCATGACTTCCGCGCTTCAGAGCGTTCCGGAGTACAGGGTGGCAGATCTGCTGCCCGCCGAAGAGTTACCCGCTCCGCCAGCCGTGCCCGCCTCTGGGTTTGCAGCATTGCCGCCGCACGTAGGGGATGATCTGGCTCCGCTGAGCGACGTTGTGGGCCGTCGGGTCCACGGCTTTACCCGACGTGCGCATAACACGCGTCTTCCACAGTCGCAGGCGGAAAAGGAGGCACCTCTCCACGTGGCGGCGGTGCCGGCCATGGACACGGAGGCGCTCCGGCTCAGGATGAAACCTGACGTACGCGTCAGATTTGACTCGGTCTGGAACGCCACGTTTTCCCCCGTTCGTGGCGCGAAAGAAGGAAACTCTTCCGAGGGCCAGCAGAGGAGGAGTCACCTCATGCACTCCCACGCGTCTGAGCTCGTCAGGCTTGGCATCGCGTCGCCTTCCGACACGCCGGGTACTTTCCGCAACGTGCCTTTTACGGTTGTGGAAGACAAGGCGGGCCGCCTGCGCCAACGGTTCATTCTGTGGACGCAGGAGGCTAACGACTTGCTGAGCCGCCAAGGCTACGTGGCTCAGGTACCATTGGGCCACGTCTCCGGGTATCTCGACGTAGTCGAGTCCGAGTGCGCCACAACGCGTGATTTGCGTTGTGGCTTTTATCAAGTCGAAGTCCCGGAGGAGGCTCGAAAGAACTTCGGTTTCCTCGATGAACAAGGCAATGCCTACGTCCTAAATAGGCTGCCGATGGGACACTCGTGTGCACCAGAGCTGATGCACACGCTAACAGCAACGTTAGCAAGTCACCCAGACTTCGTTGGGCCTGAATTCACGGCCGACGGGGTAACAGTCCATGCCTGGGTGGACAACATTCGTATAAGTGGGTCCCGTGCCGCAGTGCTCTGCCAGACCGAGGAACTTGATCGGCTGGCCGCACGGGTCCATGCTTCTTGGAAGCCCGAGGATAGCAACGACGCTTCCTCGGGCTACGATTTTATAGGGGTCACTTTTGACCACGGTCGGAAGACCGTCTCTCCTGCGGCTCGTCTGATCGAAAAGATCCGGGCCGTGGATTTGTCTAGCCCCACCGCCGGCGATTTAGAATCGCTCGGCGGTCGCCTGCTCCATGCGAGCGCAGTCGTGAACGCGTTCCCCGGCTCGTTCTGGTTCGCCGTCAAGTTCTTGCGACGGATAACGAACGGCCTCAACAAGGGGACCCGCACCCAATCAGAGACTGTGCTTGTGCCGGCCTCCGTACGGAGAGATTTGCGATCGTGGGTTGATTCTGTCGATGTGAACAGAAGGTTCACGCGTCCGTCCACGAACCGTCCGTACGCGGTCTACGTGGACGCTTCCTTGCTGGGGTGGGGCGCTGTCCTGGTTGACCGGCAGACAGCAGAGCTGACCGTGTTGGGTGGCACATGGACCGAGCAGGAAGCTCGGCACCACATCAACACGCTAGAAGCACTGGCTCTGAAGAGAGCCGTGGATGCGCTACCCCCGTCAGTATTAGGTAGCGCAGTCGACGTTCATGTCGACAACACTACCGTAGTCGGGGTGGCACGAAAGAAGAACTGCATGCTGAACAAATCATTGAATGACGCAGTTGTGCACGCGTTGACTCGACTACGGGATTTGAAATGTTCCTGGTCCATCTCGTGGATCAGCACGAAGGAGAACCCGGCCGATGTCCCTTCAAGAGTCGCCCTTGCTGCTGACGCCTCGGAAGAGGATCGACAGCGACTTTTACTTGCGGTGAGGGCATTCTTTACTCGCGGGGGGGCAGGTGGCGTGACGTCGTCCCAGCGGCGATCATAGCTTGCCTCATGGTCGGTGTTCTTCCCCTTCGTTTGTTCTTTATGTGAGTTCCATCCTGACTGGTTTTTCACCGTTCTCTTTCGATTGGAGTGGCCAGGGCGAAACGGGACGATCCCGTCAAGTGGGAGAGACCCACTACGAAACAGATCCGAGCAAGCGGAAAAAAGAGCCCAGCCGAGAGAGAGAGTGTGTGTGCGGCCAGAGAAACGCCAGACAACGACTGCAGATCCCGCCTCAGAACGAGTGCGATGATGCCAGAAGAAGCCAGCAACAATTCCTGTGGTTTACCGTGGGAATTGGAGCAAAGCGCATGGCAGGATGAGCACCCACCCAAACCAACACCAGAAGAGTTTTGGGAGGAGGCGGGGTTTCAAGTAGACAGTCACTCTGGCAAAACTAAAAGACCCAGCAGGATTAAAGAATGTCAGTCACACCTTCCTCTTTCTTTTTCCCACCCTCCATCCCCCGCGTGACGTCGTCCCAGCGGCGATCATAGCTTGCCTCATGGTCGGTGTTCTTCCCCTTCGTTTGTTCTTTATGTGAGTTCCATCCTGACTGGTTTTTCACCGTTCTCTTTCGATTGGAGTGGCCAGGGCGAAACGGGACGATCCCGTCAAGTGGGAGAGACCCACTACGAAACAGATCCGAGCAAGCGGAAAAAAGAGCCCAGGCCGAGAGAGAGAGTGTGTGTGCGGCCAGAGAAACGCCAGACAACGACTGCAGATCCCGCCTCAGAACGAGTGCGATGATGCCAGAAGAAGCCAGCAACAATTCCTACTACTACTACTACTACTACTACTACTACTACTACTACTACTACTACTACTACTACTACTACTACTACTACTACTACTACTACTACTACTACTACTACTACTACTACTACTACTACTACTACTACTACTACTACTACTACTACTACTACTACTACTACTACTACTACTACTACTACTACTACTACTACTACTACTACTACTACTACTACTACTACTACTACTACTACTACTACTACTACTACTACTACTACTACTACTACTACTACTACTACTACTACTACTACTACTACTACTACTACTACTACTACTACTACTACTACTACTACTACTACTACTACTACTACTACTACTACTACTACTACTACTACTACTACTACTACTACTACTACTACTACTACTACTACTACTACTACTACTACTACTACTACTACTACTACTACTACTACTACTACTACTACTACTACTACTACTACTACTACTACTACTACTACTACTACTACTACTACTACTACTACTACTACTACTACTACTACTACTACTACTACTACTACTACTACTACTACTACTACTACTACTACTACTACTACTACTATGGTTTACTGTGGGAATTGGAGCAAAGCGCATGGCAGGAAGAGCACCCACCCAAACCATCAACAGAAGAGTTTGGGAGGAGGCCGGGGTTCCTACGAGACAGTCACACTGGCAGCAACAAAAAGCCCAAATCCAGCAGGAGCAAAGAATGTCAGTCTCACCTTCCTCTTTCTTTTTCCTGTAGACACACCACCACCCTGAGAAACCCAGGGCGGAACGGGACGATCCCGTCAAGTGGGAGAGAGCAGCTGTGTGACGGAAAGTAGGTGCGAGAACAGGCAAACCTACCTTGTGCACTAGCTACGTTCAACCGTGAATCCGTGAAACAACAAGCAGGTGCCTCCCCACATTCCCTCTGTCAAAAGAGAGAGAAAGCTGCCAGAGGAACGCCAGCCGAACAACGGCTGCAGACCCCGCCTCAGAACGAGTGCGATCATGCCAGTAGATGCCAGCCACAATTCCTACTACTACTACTACTACTACTACTACTACTACTACTACTACTACTACTACTACTACTACTACTACTACTACTACTACTACTACTACTACTACTACTACTACTACTACTACTACTACTACTACTACTACTACTACTACTACTACTACTACTACTACTACTACTACTACTACTACTACTACTACTACTACTACTACTACTACTACTACTACTACTACTACTACTACTACTACTACTACTACTACTACTACTACTACTACTACTACTACTACTACTACTACTACTACTACTACTACTACTACTACTACTACTACTACTACTACTACTACTACTACTACTACTACTACTACTACTACTACTACTACTACTACTACTACTACTACTACTACTACTACTACTACTACTACTACTACTACTACTACTACTACTACTACTACTACTACTACTACTACTACTACTACTACTACTACTACTACTACTACTACTACTACTACTACTACTACTACTACTACTACTACTACTACTACTACTACTACTACTACTACTACTACTACTACTACTACTACTACTACTACTACTACTACTACTACTACTACTACTACTACTACTACTACTACTACTACTACTACTACTACTACTACTACTACTACTACTACTACTACTACTACTACTACTACTACTTTAGTACACGGTAGGAACTGGAGCAAAGCGCATGGCAGGATGAGCACACCACCCGAGCCTACAACAGGAGACTTCGGGTGGGCTGAGGTGGGTCTTCTGAGACTGAATTCTTCTTCTTTCTGCCATGCCCAATGATCCCCGCGCGTCCGTTTTCTACAAGGAGTCCTCGTCGGGCCACCAAGGATGGACGCTGCCAAAGGAGTTCACTGCGTCGTTCACGGAGCTAGTGGGAAAGCCGTTTCTTAGGCGATACATTGTTCTCTCTGACCTGCGCGAGTGGATCATCCACTTCTTCGGTGCTCTACCGGATGGAGAGCAACTGCCTTCCGCGAAGGCCGTGGTGCGGGATCTCCTGGAGGTGGACGTGGGTAGTGATTTGGACGAGAAGGTGGAGGCGCTAGAAGCGTGGAAGGTAGCAGCTCTGCTCGCGGATGCGTCGCTGATCAACCCGCGGATTCTGAAGCTGGCAATGAAGGCTAGCTCCAAGTGGAAAGCCGGCGCACCGGAACTCAGGCGCCCGGACAGGGACGACAACGCCGATCAAGAGGGACCCCGCCCACCAACGCCGCCGCAAAGTCCTCCGATTTCACCTAGGCGGGCTGCCGTCGACGATGGTGCAGCTCTGCGATTGGAGCTCGGAGCCCTTCGCCAGGCGGTGGCGGAGCTGCAGAGCGTGAAGAAGGGCGCACCTTCGGAGTCGACTCTTCGGTCGTTTGTGGCTGAGGCAAAGAACGTGTTGGACTGGAAGGGACAGATGGCCGTTGACCCGGAGACGCTAGTCCGGGACCTTGACGTGGCGTATGTTGCTGGGAGGCGGCATTTGCCAGGTGGTGATCTTCTCCATGACACCTTTACGAGGCTCAAGTGCTGGTTGATATCGGCGGCGACGACAGACGGTTGGGAAAGCTGCCCTGAGCAGGTGAAGCTCGGTAACGACCTCCTTCTGGACCTCCGTGCCCAGCGCGTCTACGTTGAGGAGGGAATAAGCCGGAAATCCGTCATGCGCGGTCTCCAACAGTTAACGGATGATCCGTTCGACAAGGTCGTGGCCGGGATTCGAGGACAACGGGAAAAGACGGAGCGTCCGAGGCGGCAGTACAAGAAGTCGCAGGGAAACGGAAAGGCCGGAGGAAAACATTGACTGGCCGTCCTCCGGCCCCAAAAGCCCTTGCCAGTTACAAAGTCTGTCCATCCGGGCAAAATCAAGCAAACTCACGTCCTCACGCCCCAGATCGTGGAGCCTCGCCAGACCCTTCACGCAAGGAGAGACCTCCCTCTTCCGAAACCGCCTGGTCGTGCAAGAGCTGTGCCTGCATTGGCGCCTTCTTCGACGTTGCTGAGCGGCTGTCCGACGTTGCTGAGACCCTCCAGCGTGTCCTCTCAGGCGCCAGGGTTGGCGAGCCGTCCGCAAACAGCTTTAGGCCGCGCCATCCACAGTCTGCTGACGGGTTGGACACCTGGGCGCACGATCCGTACGGGGGAGGCGCGAGTGACGGTGCCGCAGGCGGAAGCGCGCTTGACGGCACTCGCGCAGACGATCTGGGCCGAGACCACCCTCCAGGAGCGCCGTGGCTTGTGGCGTCGGCTCCAGGCCTGGACATCGGAGCGCGGCCTCCTGATCGATGCGAATGTTGCGTGTGTCTTTCTGGCGGCAACAGGCGTGAGGCCTCAGGGGCTACTTACGTATGCGAAGTCCCTGTCGGCGGTGTTTGGGGCGATGGGCCTCGACAGCAGTCCCCTGCGTGTGCTCTCTTCGGCACTGCGCAATACAGGTGCGGCAGTTCCTCTATGTCAAGCTACCCCGGTAAAGAAGCAGACCCTCCTTTCGTGGGCGGGGGGCCAGCCGGCCACGATCAGGCTCGGGGTGTTTCTGTGTTGGAAGACGGCAGCCCGTTGGGGGGAGGTAGCGTCGCTTTCGTCGCACCAATTTCTGCTGGTTACGACGGAGGAGGTCATCGTCGACTGGATGCAGACGCCGAAGGGCCGCCGCCGCAACCCCTTCCGGGCGTCGAGATTCACTGTCGTGAAGGGGCACCTGACCGCCGAGATTGCGGCCCTCTATCAGGTCTGTGCGCCGTTCCGGCAGCTCTCGGCGATGACGGCAACGACCTTGGATGCTACCTGGGCCCGAACTCCGACGATGAGCGGGTTCTCCGCCCACTCGATCAAGAGAGGGGCGATGACGCAGCTGTTCGCGCTGATGGCACGCGGGGAACCGATCCCGCCGCACCTCGTCGATCGCCTGGGCAAGCACGAGGAGAAGGGCGGCCCGGGGACGCTATCCGACATGACGATTCGGTACGGCGGTGGCCTCGTCGACATGGCACGCGCCCTGGAGACGGGGAAGGTCACGATCTTTCTGTGACCAGCTTCTTGCGGTCGGATGTCTTCGAGAAGTCGGGCGGGCATTCGATCACCAGACGAGGCGGCTCGACACGGCTCCCTCGGACGAAGGAAGAGAAGGAGGCTCCCCTTCACGCAGCATCCATCGACTGTATGGACGTGGAGAAGTTGAAGAATCGGATGACACCGGCGGCGCGCAAGCGTTTTGACGATACGTGGCGCCTGACGTTTTCACCGGAAACCGGCGACCTTCTACCGTCAATGGGATCGCCTTCCCGACTCGATCCTAGACATGCGCGCGAGCTGTCCAAACACGGTATCGCCAGACGAGCGCCTGGTCCGGGCCCTCTGGTAAACGTGCCCTTCACCGTCATCGAGGAGAAGGACGGGGCGTTGCGCCAGCGATTCATTTTGTGGTCGTTCGATGGGAATCGTGTGGCCGACGCCCAGGGTTACGAAGCGCACGTGCCATTGGGGCATGTGTCCAAGTACCTTACCGCGGTACATGAGGAGTGTGGCACGACGCGGGACTTCAGAACGGGGTTCTACGCAGTGGCCATTCCTCCAGGCGCAACTCGGCTCTTCCGGTTCTGCGACGCGGAGGGCGCATGGTGGGAGTTGACACGTCTCCCCATGGGGCATTCGTGTGCCCCGGAGATAATGCACACTCTTGCCGCCGTTTCGGCCGGGCATCCGGACTACGTGATGCCCGAGTTTGCGGAGCGCTCTGTGGTTGTCGATGTGTGGGTCGACAACATCAGATACGCCGGAACAAAGAAGTCCGTCGTCGAAGCCACTCGACGTTTGGATCGGACCGCCTCCGACTGCGGCCTAACTTGGAAAGAGACGGATTCGCAAACTGCCTCACGGCAGTACGAGTTCATCGGAGTCCGGTGGGATCATGTGTCACACCAGGTGGCGCTGTGCCGCAAGCTCAAGCGGAAGCTGTTGGAAACGCGCTACGTGCTGGGTGCTGCGACCGTTCCGGCGCATGAGTTGGAAACCTTGGGAGGGCGCCTGCTGCACGCATCGGCCATCGCGGGGATTTTCCCCGGGTCCTTCTGGTTTTCGCTGAAGTTTCTCCGACGTGTCACCAACGCGTTGAATCGAGGAGCCAAGCTGCCGTCCGATTACGTGTCGATTTCCCCGTGCGTGCGGGCGTCTCTGCAAACCTGGATTGATTCGGTTTTGAAACCTCGCAGTCTTCCAACCGGAGCGGCGAGGCCGTCTATAACGGCCTTTGTAGATGCCAGTAAAAAAGGTTGGGGGGGCGTCCTCGTCGACTCTCGCACATCAGAGGTGACTATCCTTGGTGCGGCGTGGTCCCGCGAGGAGTCCCTCTTTCATATAAACGAGCTCGAGGCGCTGGCTTTCGAGCGTGTTCTTTTGTGCTTGCCCGATACTGTGTCTGGGGGTCGGGTTGACGTTGTCGTCGACAACACAACCGTCAAAGGAGTCGCGCGGAAAGGTGCGTGTCTGCGGAGTTCCGTGTTGAACAACGCGGTGGTTGCAGGTTTGAAGCGGGTGCAGTCCTTGAACTGCGCTATATCGGTTCGATGGGTGAGGAGTGCAGGAAATCCCGCTGATCTCCCATCCCGGGTTCCCTTGACGGCCTTCACTCCTCAGTCCGTGGCGGCGGTGACACAAGCGGTGAGGACGTTTTTCACTGGCGGAGTGGTGGATGGATTGTGATCTCGCCTGGTTGGCCCATTGACATGGTCAACAGGCACACTCTATCCCATTCGCTAGTTGCAAGTTATCAAGGTTCTGTCTGACTTCTCTTTCCTCCCCTTTCCGATGATGAATACTCCGGATGGCGTAGGTAGCCAAGCCCACCCTGAGTACAATGACCGAAGACCTAAGCCGAGACCGAGTGCGATGAGGCCAGAAGCTAGCTGCCAATTCCTTTAGTACACGGTAGGAACTGGAGCAAAGCGCATGGCAGGATGAGCACACCACCCGAGCCTACAACAGGAGACTTCGGGTGGGCTGAGGTGGGTCTTCTGAGACTGAATTCTTCTTCTTCCCGCCCTCCCTTGCCCCCATTGTGATCTCGCCTGGTTGGCCCATTGACATGGTCAACAGGCACACTCTATCCCATTCGCTAGTTGCAAGTTATCAAGGTTCTGTCTGACTTCTCTTTCCTCCCCTTTCCGATGATGAATACTCCGGATGGCGTAGGTAGCCAAGCCCACCCTGAGTACAATGACCGAAGACCTAAGCCGAGACCGAGTGCGATGAGGCCAGAAGCTAGCTGCCAATTCCTACTACTACTACTACTACTACTACTACTACTACTACTACTACTACTACTACTACTACTACTACTACTACTACTACTACTACTACTACTACTACTACTACTACTACTACTACTACTACTACTACTACTACTACTACTACTACTACTACTACTACTACTACTACTACTACTACTACTACTACTACTACTACTACTACTACTACTACTACTACTACTACTACTATGGTTTACCGTGGGAATTGGAGCAAAGCGCATGGCAGGAGGAGCACCTACCCAAACCAACACCAGAAGAGTTTGGGAGGAGGCGGGGGTTACTACTAGTCACTCTGGCAGCAACAAAAGCCCAAACCCAGCAGGAGCAAAGAATGTCAGTCTCACCTTCCTCTTTCTTTTTACTTCTACTACTACTACTACTACTACTTCTACTACTTTAGTATACGGTAGGAACTGGAGCAAAGCGCATGGCAGGATGAGCACACCACCCGAGCCTACAACAGGAGGATTCGGGTGGGTTGAGGTGGGTCTTCTGAAACTGAATTTTTCTTCCCGCCTGGTTGGCCCATTGACATGGTCAACAGGCACACTCTATCCCATTCGCTAGTAAGCAAGTTATCAGGCTTCTGTCAGACTTCTCTCCTTCCTTCCCTTTCTGATGAAGAATGAACTCGATGACCCAAGCTGAGACCGAGTGCGAAGAGGCCAGAAGCTAGCTGCCAATTCCTACTACTACTACTACATGAATACATAAATGGCGTCCCCGTTTCTCCGTACGTCGTCGACAGGGTTCGTGAACTTCGCGGTACCGGTCGATATTAAGCCTTTGTTTGGTGACATTGTGGGTCCCAAATTCAGCAGGAGGAATGTGAAGCTGACCGAAGCTTCTGGTTGGGCCATGCACTTTTTCAGTGCCGCGGAAGGTGTAATACCTAACACTCGTTACAAGGTTAAATAACCCCGTCGCTATCCCAAAAACATCGTAACTTCACCCCTCGCTTGCCCACCCACCCTTGCCCCCTTTTTTCTGAAGCGTGTCCTGAGGCGTCATGACGATTGTGACAAGCACACCGAATCAATGCCTGACCTTTCTACTTTCGATTTATGCATCATCCGCGACGGTGAAGACGAAGCAGCAGACGGAGCCAGTATACGCAGTAGGAGGAGGATGTATTACGGTGAGAACCGGGGCAAAAATGCAGGAAAAATGCGTTGAAAACCTTGTTTTTGCGATTTTCGGGGATTTTTGAGATGTCTCTTCCCCAAGAATTTTGGCACACCAGCATGGGAGACAGCCCCGTGGCAGCCACCATTGGTGGCTGTCCTTGGCTCGCCGGTCCGCGTAGCACACCTTTTTTGACGATTTCTTGCTCGCGATCAGCTCCGATGAAGAGAACGGCGCAAAATAGGGACCAAACATTACGAGCTTGGGTGGATATTTACATACTGCAGGACACCGGGCGGGGGAACCACCAGGTCTCAGTGGGAATTGCAGGAATCGATCCCCCGGCTGGTGACATTTTCCTGCTGGTCCGCAGAGCAGACCTTTTTTGGCGAATTTTACCTCGCGATCAGCTCCGATGAGAACGGTGCAAAACAGACCCGGGGGGGACCAATACTTACGAGCTTGGGTCGTGGGTACTTACATACCGCAGGACACCGGGCGGGGAAATCTCACCAACCAGGGGATCGGTTCCCGTCGCTCCCAATGTAAACCTGGTAGCTTCCGTGACCGGTGCCCTGCATCCTGGAAGGACACGAACCACGCACATACTTTCCGGTCTTCGGTCTATTTTCACGGATCTCTTCATCGGAGCTGATCGCGGGCAAAATCTTGTCAAAAAAGGTCTGCTACGTGGACCTGCCGGGAAACTGCCACCAGCCGGGGGATCGATTCTTGTCCTTCCCACTGCAAACCTGTTAGTTTCCCCCTCCGGTGTCCAGCAGAATGTAAATATCCACGTACCAAGCCCGTAATTTTTGGTCCCCGGGTCTATTTTGCACCGTTCTCTTCATCGGAGCTGTTCGCGGACTAAAATTCGGCAAAAAAGGGTTGCTATGCGGACCAGCCGGAAAATTTCACCAGCCAGGGATCGATTCCTGCAAACCGGCTGTGGATGGGGGCGATGGGTGTGGGACACCCAAATTTGACAAAAAAATCCAAAAAGCACAAAACTAGGGGTTTAACGATTTTTTTGGCACGTTTTGGGCTTCTCCGGGCAGGGGGTTATGCACTGCATCGGTTGGGTGAGGTACAGGGCATCAGTTTCCCATTCCAAATTACCTCAGTTGACGGAATTTGGAAATCCGAAAAAATAAAAAAAAAGTGCAAAAAGCGACCTTTGATGAAAAAGTTGTGGGGGTCCGGTGGAGGCGTGGGTTAGGCCAGCTGTGCCAGGAAGCTGGCTGGCGGTCAAGGGCTGCGCTGGCGGTCAGGGGCTGGGCAATGCTGGGCATGGTGGGCTAGCTGGCAGAAGTTTGGGGTTGCCGCGGGTGCTGAGCCGAGTGAGAGAGTCGAGGCTCAGAAGCAGCCCGCAATTTTTGACACAAGTGCCTTGTTCCGGAGACCACATCTGCATCTACTCGTGCCAATGATTTACCAGCGCACATTATCTGAGTGGTGGATGAATTTGAAATGGGCTGTTGGCTTCAGGAGTGTGCATCAGGGGGAGCGGGGCTGCATGGAAAAGTCAGTAAGAAGGGGTATGCTCAGCTCGGAGGCCCTCGGCTGCCGTGTAGGTCGGCCTCACAAGCGTAGCGAGCTGTTTTGCGAAAGGGACTTCCCGATACACGGACGACAATGAGGATTCCTCGATTTCGAACGCCAGATTCCGATGAAGTCGTGCACTCCGGAGAGGCGTTATGCGAATCGAGGTTGCATCGTCTAGCACTGTTCTCGAGTTTGGCTTTACAAATGATTGTTGACGAGGCACTCATGTTCCACTCTGTGTGATCGACAGCTAAAAGTGGGTCACAAGACCTTTGGAGTACTGGTAAAACCCCCCCGATGCTTCACAAGGTTCAGTGAACTTTGCTCGCTCGACAGGAACACATGCAGTCTCTTAAGCTGCACCAGGTCGTTTCGTATCTTTGCAGTTGGACCACTACTACCACCTCATATCACTACTCACTGTGCGGTCTCTTTTTCCGAGTGTTTCTTGGAAGGCAAATTTTGGTGTCAAAATACGGGTACTCTCCAGCTCTCTCGGAAGGAGATGCGTTCACAGAGCAGGCACGGCTTCTCTGGTTTCGTGCTGACTGCACTTGCAGACTTGGCAGTGAGCCACACTGTTCCTGTGGAGACACGCGTTGAAGCAAACGCAAACACCGCCACAGACCCGCCGCCCGTGCACATAGAAGCGAGCCAGGTGAAAGCAGATCTGTCGGCGCCCCTGCTGTACTACCGGGAGCCGTCTCCGGTGCGCGAAGATGCCCCGAGTGAGGGGAAGGTGAAGAGCGCAGCAGGGGCCAGCAACCCTTCTTCCACAAACTCCGGCCCGGTCCCGCCGACTATCGACCGGACATCCCAGTTCGAATCCCGCCCTAGAAGGACCAGTTTCACGCATCTAGAAACGCAACTGCAACCACAATACCAACAACTACAACTACAACAACACCAGCAACCGCAGCACCAACAACTGCAACAACAACACCAACAACTACAACTGCAACAACACCAGCAACTTCAACTGCAAGACCAGCAACCGCAACCCTACGGAGACTTGGCCCGGGAACCGATCAACGGGAGCAGCAAGCGCCGCCCGTCGGCGGCGTCCGGCCCGCCGGCGCCCCCGCAGTCGCTGAACAACAACCACTCGGCAGCCTCCGTCGAGAGCCGGGCGGTCGGGGCGACGGTTCCGCTGGTGACGTGCGCCGCCTGCAAGGCGCCGATGGTGCTCCCGGCGGCGGCTGCGGACCAGCCGCAGCACGGCGCCCGGTTCGTGTGCCCCAACTGCAGCTCGATGACTTCCGTCTCGCCGAGCCGGTGCTCGGTGAACCCGCCGGCCGCCTCGCAGTTCCAAAGCCAGTCCAGCCACGTGTCCGACACGCACTGGGAGCCACGCCACTCCGAGCCCAACCCCCTCAACACGACCTCGTCGCTGTCGGTGGCCGCGTGCCGATCCTGCGGAACCACCTTGAAGCTGCCGCTGTCCGAACGCCCCGTGCTGACCGTCCGCTGCCCCGCCTGCCACGAGACGCAGCAGCTGCGCCGCCACTCGCAGTCGGCGGAAGGGTCGCCGGCGACAACCGACGCGCCGCCCCGCTCCGTCGGCATCGTTCGCTGCCCGGACGCCGTGCGCAGCGCAGCGGCGGCGGCGGCAGTGACCATGTCGCCCGTGCGCGTCGTGTACTCCCCCCACTCGTCGCCGCCGCACACGAACCACGCGTCAAGCCTCGACAGGGCCGAAACGGACACCTTCGGCGACCACGGGTCGGACTTCGACTGGTTCAACGCCCCCGCGGCGAACGCCGACAACGAGGGGTTTAGCCAGCAGCTGAGCTCGAAACTGCAGGTGTGCGGTCGTCGTGCGCCTCTTCTCTACCGTTGCGAACCCGAGGAGATAGCTGGCCGTATACACTTCGGGGGTGGCGTCAAAAAAAAGGGTAGACATGCACCGAACCCCTTACCATTCTCGTGGTCGGCTCTATGTGCCGCGCGCGTGCCCTGGCAGCAATTACGCCACTTGAAACGGTGTCGTCCGGGAGGGTGTTTCTGACGTGTTTAAGGCATGGACACACTCGTGGGCTGCCCCCGCGGCGGCGCAACAAACGCGTCCCATCTGTTGTAACGTAGACACGGGGTGTGCACAGTGCGTTACTCAGGGTAGTCGAAGGCCTGTAGGCTGCATTCTGCTTCAGGGGTTACTGATGATTACATTCCAAAACACACACACACACACACACACACACACACACACACACACACACACACACACACACACACACACACACAACACACACACACACACACACACACACACACACACACACACACACACACACACACACACACACACACACACACACACACACACACACACACACACACACACACACACACAACACACACACACACACACACACACACACACACACACACACACACACACACACACACAACCCGAGCGATACTACGAGGCGACCTGGAAGGAAACAGCAGAGTGGAAAGGGAGAGGACGAGAAGACCCTCCCAGTCAACGATCTCACCCGCCAACGAGACGGAATGTCAATGCGGCCTTAAGATGTACTAAGCATGACGCCCCGCGCTGCACCACATGTACGAGAAGGCGAATACCCCCGGACACCTGCTGTAGACAGCAACATGCAAATCACGAAGAAGGAAACCAATGCCAGTCGAGGCTGCATTTCCGTGTACGTCGCAACCACCGCCAGCGGCCGGCTGGTGCATCAGCAGTAACGTAGGTGCATTGCGCAACTGGGCTAGACTCCGCTCAGGGGTTACCCATTACTGAGATTTCACACACACACACACACACACACACACACACACAATTGGTCCACGAAGCAACGCGATAGAGTTCTTGGAATGCTGCGCTCAGTGGTCGCGGAGGCAAGGCAGAGGCTCGGTAGCGGACAAGTGGGTGCGATGACGGTAGCAGAACGCAACGCACGAAACGCGTTGCGGAGAAGAAATGTGGAAGAGTTCTTACCGCAGCTCACGCACTTCGGAAGCAGCGATGAGTTGCAGGAACTCGTGGCGGCGGTAGAGAGGCTGGAAGGATCCCAACGTGAAGCGATTGCCGCGCTGAAGACGCAGCGCTCACGCCTCTGGAAGGATCGAATGCAGAAGGCTTGGAGTGGCCCAGAAAAAGGCGATATATATCGGTTTCTAGCTGGACAGCAAGGGATCCCAACGGCATTTCTGCGACGACAGGATGGCACCTTAACCGCGTGCCCGACGGAGATCGATGAGATGCTGAGAGGGCCCGGCGCCTGGGGAGGTATATTTCAAAAGTATGCGGACCAACCGGAGCCAGAGTGGGAGGCATTCAAGTCGCAGTACGCACGGTATCTACCCGCGCCGCATGCGATGGAATGCGAGCCCATCAGTGCTGCTGATGTGGACGCGGCACTCAAGAAGATGAAAAAGACATCGTCCCCCGGACTACATGGATGGCGCGTGCACGAGCTACGACAACTCCCCTCGGAAATCCTACAACTCATGGCAGATGCCATGAACGCAGTGGAAAGCGAGGGACGATGGCCGGAACAGCTAATGCATGCGATCATTCACCTGCTTCCGAAGCCCGAAAGCAACGGGGACCCCTTGTCGCAACGACCGATTTCGATAACGCCTGTCCTGTACCGGATATGGGCAGCCGTAAGGGCGAAGGCAGCACTCGCGTGGATGGACGAGATTGCGCCGAGCGGCCTGCATGGATGTCGGAAGGAACATGGAACAGACGACCTGGTATGGCACTTGGCAGCGCTTATCGAAGAGGCGCACCTAACGGGAGAGCCACTCTTTGGCCTAGCGCTGGACTTCCAAAAGTGCTTTGACTCGGTACCGATCGAAGTAGCCTTTAAGCTGGCCGAGGAGCTGGGGTTTAACGAGGTTGTACTGCGGACTCTGAGGGCAGCCTACACCAACATGCGGCGTCACTTCCGGGTGGGAGCAACGGTTGGAGAAGGCTTCGTGCCTACGAACGGGATAATGCAGGGATGCCCGCTGAGTGTCATCCTAATTAACGTCATCATCAGTGTCTGGATGCGACACGTAGCGGACATCGAAGCGGCGATTCCGCTATCGTACGTCGATGACGTGTATGCAATGCTGAAGACGTTTGCCGATTTAGAGGAGGCAGCCAGGCGGTCAGGAATGTTCGCCGGGCTGACCGGGATGAAAGTCTGCACGCAGAAAAAGTCGCATTTTTTCACGACGGCGTCGGACACCCCGCAAACCCTTGATTATGCGGAAAGCGACGGCACAGCAGTGAACAACGGGCGACAAGAAGGTATACAAAGGCGGGTGACATTCGACGTTCTCGGCGTGATGCTAACCACAGAGAAGGTGCCACCGGGGGAGGTAATTCGGCCGTCGAAACGGATTGTGGAGAGGAACTCCGAAGCTGAGCGGGTGCTGAAAAGGGCAGCTTGCCTCCCGCTGCCAGGCGAAGCGAAGGACCTCGTGGTCAGCATGTCAGCGGGAGCTAAACGGTACTACGGTGCAGCAGTATCGGGAATGACGAAGCGGGACAGCGTGCGCCTGAGAAGATTGTTCACGGAGGCGATGTGGACTGGGCCGCCGCGCCGAGCTCAAGAGGCGGTCCTACATATCCTACATCATGGGCACCGACTCGACCCGGTAGTTGTGCCGGCATACAGAAGAATCACCACCTGGGCAGTGCAACTCAAGAAGTGGGAGTCCGCGAGATCTCTGTCACAGACAGCGTGGGAGCACAGCGACTCGCTTGCGACATTGCATGGACCTTTCGCCTTCTTCAAAGAAGCGCTAGACGGACTCGGGTGGCGATGGGTGGCACCAACCAGCATCGCCTACACGAACGAAGCCGGAGACGAGGTAGTGCATGATGCAGCGGCACAGGACAACACGAAGCTTCTACAGCACGACCTGCGATACGCTTTGAGACTACGCGAAATGGCTCAGCTCGCGGCAAGGCGGGGAGGAGACTTCGGGGGAGTGCGGGACGGGGTGGATTACCAGACAACCCGGCACCTGCTGGAGATGCACGATTCCCCACTCACCGCGTATCAAGCCGGCATGCTGAAATCAGTGATTGTGGGAGCCACGCCGGCGGCTGGACGAACAGGGGCCGGTGAAGAAAGCTGTCTATACTGCAATACGGAGGAACGAGAAACGGTGGATCACCTTTTCTGGAGCTGCCCCGCTTGGGAGCACTTGCGCGCGAAGTACGAAGACATAAGGACCATGCAGGTAAACTGGCCCCCGTGTCTGCGCTTGTGCGGGATAGCCCCAGCCCCTCAGGTAGACGAAAGCACCTCCGTGCTGCCGGCAGAAAAGGAGAAAAGGCGGCATGTAGTGAAGCGACTGCAACTGTTCTTTGTCGAAGTGCTGAGGGAACGCCAGGGTGCCGACGGCCTGCTCGACAGGTCAGCCCGGCATCACAGGACAGAGAGCTACCCGCGAGGCTGGAGACCAACTGAACCCTGCCGACTCGCAGTCCCTTTCATTGCGCCATCCGCCGTGACAACGAAATGGAAATACGGACGGGAAATGTGGATGGCGTTCACCGACTGGCTGCGGCAGGTGAAATGGGCACCCCCGGGACACGACGAGCTGGGCATCAGCTTCATCGAGTTAGCTGTAGAGTTCGAAATGCACACCGGACAGCGGCTCCCTGACCTCAAAAGCAGGTACTATACAGCAGTACCTCAAGCACAGACAGGCAAGGTGACAGCAGCTCGCACAACGCTAGCGGATGGGGAAATGGGCGACAGCAGGTTGCTTGTGTGCTTCGATGGTGGGGCGAGAGCGAACGGAACCGCCTTCGCCGTTGCTGGCGCAGGGGCGGTGATGTACCGAGACGGCGTCAAGGTGTCGGAGGTAATCCTGCCGCTGCCCACCGTGCGCAGCAATAACGTGGCAGAGTATGAAGCGGTGCTAGCGGGCCTGCATCTGCTGAACGAAGCGAACGATGCGGACGGCACGCAGTGTACGGTGGGGGACTCGGCACTGGTAGTGGGGCAGCTTTTGCGACGCCTGGCATGTTCCGAGGAGCTCAAGCCATACCAGACACGCGCTGCCAGAATGGTTTCTTCCCTGCAGCGACGGATGACAGTGCGCATCGAGCACGTCAAGCGCGAGAGGAACACGGACGCTGATGCCCTGAGTAACGCCGCCATGGACTTGGTGCAGCGCCAGCGGCCGACTCCTCGAAGGCAAGAGAAGATGCTAACCGACTTTCGCCGGTCCGCCTTGGGCAAAGCGCTTAGCCTCGTTGAGATGGGGAAGGCGTACAAGAAGGTGACGGGGCAGCCGTGGTTCTATGGCCATGAGTACTCCTCCACCGTGCTGACATCCCTGGGAGGGACGGTTGTACGGGGCGTCTCCCGACGAGCGCAGCTGTCAGAGGCGACAGAAGGCATCATCGTGAGGATACGCGAACACGCGCAGGCGGGAATCGCGGACGAACATGAGAGCAGCCCTTACCCGCCACACCTGAAGTGGGCCGCAACCTTCTTGCCAGAGGAGGCTTACCCGGCAGGATGGACACAGGGAAAACCCGACTGGAAAGGCAGAACGGAAGAGGCCGAAAGGGGTTCAAGCACTGACCCGCGCAAAGGTGCCCCCCCGTGCGAGGCCCCAGAAGGCGCTGCTAACACTTCCCGCCCTGGAGTGGTTTGCTCGCTCCACAAAAAGCCGCGATGCAGTGAGTGCGTAAAAAAGCGTCTACCGGCGGAGACCTGCTGTCGCCTCAAGCAGCATCATCACGGATCGGATGGTCTAAGGCCCCGGATGCACTTCTGCACAGCTCACAGACTAGGACGTTGCGGCGATTGTGTGGCTGAAAACGAAGCATTAGCCAGCTGCTGCACAAAGCATCACGCAAACAGGAGAGCGAATGGAGGCCCCCACTCCCAGCCCGGGGGTGCATCGGCCGTCACCTAGCTTAATCTGAGCGTGGTCGTACTTTCGTGAAGGGAGGCACCACGTTAAAACGGGTCCGTAACACACACACACACACACACACACACACACACACACACACACACACACACACACACACACACACACACACACACACACACACACACACACACACACACACACACACACACACACACACACACACACACACACACACACACACACACACACACACACACACACACACACACACACACACACACACACAGGGACTGGGAGAAAAAGTTTGAACCGATCACAAAATCATCATCAAATACATGTCTGCACCTCCAAGCGGTGGTCCTGGGCAACGTGTCCAGTCAAATGAGACACGGCCGACGCAGACCAGCACCGAGGCACCCTGGCAATGGGTGCCGGCTAGCGGCAACAAGAAAACAGCCCCAGCTAAACTGCGGGCTGAAGACTGGTCGACTCCGATCCTCGACGTCAACGAGCTGATCGAGGGAGAAGAGGAAGGGGTAGCGATAGCCGACGTCAGACGGGCCATCGCCGCAATAGCTGGCGAAGGGAAGAAGAAGAAGAAGGGGTCGCGCGCGATAGTTGTGTTGGGAGCAGCCCCAGGCCTGGACAGGAAGACAGCGGAAGAAACAACCGTGGTCGTCACGAGAGGACGACAAATCGAGGCCGTCGCGGCTTGGGTCGTTCAGTTGGGCGACGAAAACGTCCGGCAGAGGCGGGTCTTAAGGTCCGTGCCGATGCCGGTTTGCGAAGAGAGGAAGGTCTCGGTTCGAATTCCGAAGAGCCAGACCACCAACGCGCAGTGGGAGGAGGCTGCAAGAGACCTGAGGGGATATCTCAGGAAGCATGCCGCGGAGACGGGAGCTGGCAGCATCTCCATCACCGGAGTGGAGACACGGGGCCGCTTCGATGACCCGACGCGTTTTTTCGGTGCCCTTGTGCGCACGACGGAAGAAGGGGCGGCAGCTCTCGCGAAGGCCTCCGGGCGTAACGGCGTCTTTGCAGCCCCGAAAGGAGACGAAGGGCCAGTCGTGTGGTTGTCCACCGGCACGAAGTTGGAAGAGGCGCAGGCATTCGCACGTGACAGGCCGGGCCTCGTGATCAGGCTTGCGGTCAACAAGAAAGGTCTCGGGCTTCGGGTAAAGACAGAGGACGAGGACCGCGCCCGAAAGGAAGCAGCGGGGGCGGCGGTCCCCAAACAGCAGGGTAGGTTGTATGACGTGTCCGGCTTCGACAGGGGGACAACGGCCGGACAGGCAGAATTGTTTCTGCGGACCGCGGGGTGGGCCGACGCCACGATCATCAGGGCCATACCGAAGCGAGGGGGGATTCTTGCGGTCGTGAGGGGTCAGGACCCACCTACATGGGAGTTTGGAGTCGAAGGCGCAAAGGCCCGAATCCTCGTATCCACGACAAGGTACAGAACGGAGACGGACCAGCGTTGGGTACAGGCCATCGCGCAGGAGAGAAGGAAAGACCCTGGCGAGCGCGGAACAGCCAGGGAGGACGAGTCGTACACCTGGAAGGAGTTCGTCCAGCATTATGGAATGAAGCAGGCGGAGAAGGAATGGAGCAACGCCGGGCGTGAAAAGGAGGCCGCGTCAGGAGTCGTTCCAATTGAACAGCAGCCGGCAGCCGCTGGAGTCCAGAACGGGAAAGGCGCCAAGGGCGACACGGGTCTAAAGGACGCATCGTCGCCGATAAGTGAAACGTACGCGCAAGCCGCTGCCTCGGGGAAAAAAGGGAACGCAGAAGGTAAGCGGGGTAAGCAGAAGAAGCCGCAAGAAGGGGAGGAAGTAGAACATCAACTGGAACAACTCCGGGGAGAGAACCAGCGGCTCAATGCAAAGCTCGAGAGAGCAGCCAAGGCAGCAGAGGAAGAACGAGGGGCGACGCGAGAGGTGGTCGAGCAGAACAAGCTACTGTCGAGAAAAGTGGAGGAGCTCACCACCCTGTTGGGGAGTCTGCAGGAGCAGGTCCAGGCGTCGAACAAGCGGTCCGAGGAAAGAGAGAAGCGGGAAGCATCTCCTCCCCATGCAGCGGCTGCGTCGGTTGGAGGGAAAAGGAGGAGGGCGGTTACGCGCTCGACCTCGACATCGAAGTCTCAGGAGCCACTCTCCCAGGCAAAGAGGCCAGCAGGAAAGAAAATTACCGACTACATGAAACCGCGGGTATGACTCACCTCCGGGAGACCAGCTGTGGCCACAGACTTCGCTAGCAAGCAACAACGCATGGTTGGGGGAGGAAGAGAAGACGGTGGAGGACAGTACCCTCGCAACCACGAGTGGTTGGAGCAGACGGCGCGCAGCATGTGTGCGAGAATCACACACGTACCAGGGGATGGAAACTGTCAGTTCTCCGCAATCGCAGAAGGCTACGGGAATATTGATGCCGGTTCGTTGAGGGAAAGGGTGGTGGCAAACATCGAGACAAATACCGCCAGGTACTGGGAAGCGATGGTCGGGGAGGAGCTAGCCCCATACATAGCCAGGATGAGGCTCAACGGCACATATGGCGATGAGGTGACGTTGTGTGCGGCGGCCGAAGTGCTACGGTGCAGCATATGGGTCATCAACGCAGAACGGCGCGGTGTCATCCAACGGTGGACCACGGAAGGAGCGGAAAGAACCGTCGTAGTCACGTACCTCCCGCAGCACTACGACAGCGTTCAGCTCCCACACGCCAGCCTGCGGAAGCTAGAGCAGGCTGAGCAAAACACATTGCCGCTTAATGACCTGTTCATCGGGCAAGGACGAGCCCGGCGGTCCGAATCGGACGGCAGGGCAGTAAAGATACCCGTCAGCGCGGCCCCACCAGCACGCATCCAGGGGCGTCGCGTCGCCGAGGCGAAAGCAGAAGAAACATCGCGCTCGCAGGACGACGACCTGATTATCGTCACCATAAACGTGACGTCCTTGGACACGGAGAAACTGTTGGTGGTGGCCCTGCTCAAAGCAGATATAGTAGTTCTGCAAGAGACCCGCGTTACAAAGGTGGAAAAAGCCTATATGAGCTCTTTTCTCGCGGCGTACGGATGGAACGTACACTGGGGCGACGACGTGACGATGGTGGAAGGTAGAGACGGGAGGTGGCAAAGGAGACCGGGTGGAGTGGCAGTGATGACCCGGCAGCACCTCGCAGCACAGCGGGTAGCGGCGGTAGAAGAGTCTGAGAAGAGAGTGGTGGCATCGACTCGCGTTGTGCACGTCGCCGTAGCCCTGGGGGACGGCAGAACGGCACTACACATATTCTCGTTGTACGGGCAGAGTGGAAATAGCGTGCAGGTGCAAAGGGAAAGGGAACAGCTGGTATCAGAGGTGCTGGGCGTAGCGGCAGGTCTGGGACAGGTGCCGACTCTGGTAGTAGGAGACTACAACTGCACAACAGAGACCAGTTCAGTTCTAGCTGCAGCGTGCCGGTCGGGAAGGTGGGCAGATGCGGCAGCCGCTTACGCGGTAGGCCAAGGCGAAGAACCACCGTGCACATGTTGGGCGCCGAATACGACAGGAGGGAGCAGGATAGACTTGTGCCTCGCGAATGCATGTGCGGCACCTGCCATCAGCAAAGTCTTCACAGTAGAGAGGAAAGACAGCGAATTCTACACGCATGCACCGATGTACGTAACGATACGCCAGCAGGCATTCCGAGAGCGTCACAGGCGTGCAATACTCCCGGCCGCATTTCCTCGGGCGTACCCCAAGCTAAACCAGGAAGAAAAGAGTGGCTTAGAAGTGTTCGCCAGGGAAGCACAAGAGGCTCTAACGGGAGCGATGAGTTTGAAGGAGCTATCGCAACAAGCAGAGGGCTACCTTCTCATGTTGCACAGGCACGAGCTCGCATTGCCGTCTAGGGCGTACACAGGACGTGGGAACCAAGCTGTCAGCGACTCACGGCTTGCTAGTAAGTTCCAACACTCGTCAACAAGGGGTGCCTCCACCAAGCAAACACGTGCACGAGACGAGCTGTTGGGGCACCTGCGGACGTTGGTGCAAGCAGGCCGGGAGCGTCTGAGTGCTGGCATACCGTATCCGCTAACGAGGCGAGAAGAGAACGCGAGAGATGCCGCACGAAAGAGAGTAGGACGAGGTTACATCCCGGAGGCAGTTGCCAACATCGTGATGACAGCCGATCTTTCCGAGCTACAAGCACTCCAGAGCGCCTTGGCGGACCTGGAGGGATCCCAAAAGGCAGCGTTCACTGCGCTCAGGCGGCACAGGAAAACACAGTGGACGCATAAGATGCAGGAAGCTTGGGCGCACGGAAGGGGCTTAGTGTTCGATTACATCGCCGACAGATACTCCTCACCGTTGACTTTCCTGCAGCGAGAGGACAAAACCCTGACGGCGAACGCAGCGGAGATAGACGAGATCTTGAGGGGCGAGAAGGCGTGGGGCGGAATATTTCAACGATACGCAACGCAGGAGGAACCGTGCTGGGGACGGTTCCTGCGAATGTACAGCCCCGTCTTGCCGGACAGGGCCGAAATGGAGTGCGAGTCGATCACGGTGGGGGAAGTGAGAGCAGCGCTGGCGAAGATGAAGAAGTCAGCCTCGGCCGGGATGCACGGGTGGAGGATCCACGAGCTGCAACAGCTACCGAACTCGCTTTTGGAAGGGTTTGCACGGGTGCTCAACGAGGTGGAAGAAAGCGGAGAATGGCCGGAAGAACTGATGCACGCTCTCGTCTCGCTGATACCGAAACCGAAGAGTACTGGGGATCCATTGTCCCAACGACCGATCTCAGTGGCACCGGTGCTGTACAGGATATGGGCTGCTATCAGGGCTAAGAATGCGCAAAGCTGGATGGACGAATTAGCTCCAGAGGGACTACATGGATGCAGACCCGGGCACAGTACGGAAGACCTTTTCTGGCATCTGGCAGCCGAGATCGAAGAGGCGCATCTCATGGGACGCCCGCTCCATGGCATCGCGTTCGATTTCAAGAAATGCTTCGACTCGGTACCCATCGACATCACACTGCGACTCGCGAAGAGGCTTGGGTTTAACCGAAAGGTGCTTCGGGCGTTGAAAGCCGCATACCGACAAATGCAACGGCATTTTAAAGTGAACGGGACGGTCGGGGTAGGATTTATTCCAACAAACGGAATCATGCAGGGCTGCGCCATCAGTGTGATCCTGATAGGGCTGCTGATTAGCGTGTGGATGAGGCACGTAGCGCAAGAAGGCTGTCCGCGATCGTACGTGGATGACGTGACAGCCACGGCCAGAGAAGCGAATCACCTGCAGACGATCGCGAACAAGACGGTGCAGTTCGAAAAATTGACAGGTTTATGGATTTGCCTTGCGAAATCCCACTCGTTTGGAACGACGTTGCGCCAGCCATTAGTGGAAATCATGAGCTGGCAGGAAGACGCTAATATTTTCGTCTCACAAGACCCCCCGCGGTTCTACAAACGGACGGATAGCTTCGATTGTCTTGGGGTCATGGTTCACGCGTTGGGACATGGACGCCAGCTGTCGAGCAGGATTCAACAGCGCAGAGAAGGAGCAATTGCAAACTTACAACGAGTTAAGAAGATCCCAGTTCCAGCGACGGCACGTGAAACGCTGGCGTCAATGACCGCGTGTGCCAGAATGTACTATGGCATATCCGTCATGCAGTTAGACAACAGAACGTCCAACACTATGCGCCAGGCCATCATGTCGGCCCTATGGACTGGTCCTAGCCGACGCGCTGTTGAAATGGTGATGCAGGTGCTCCACCACGGGCACCGGCTGGACCCAGTTACTGCCCCGGCGTACATACGAATCCGGACTTGGGTGCGACAAATGCAGAAGTGGCGGCACATCAGAGCGCTGGCGGAAGTGGCTTGGACGCGCAGAGAGACGCTACCGGCTGGGTCTCCACACAGGTTAATGCAAGATTCTCTAAGCCAGGCGGAGTGGGTGTGGACGACCCCCGAGGTCATCGGGTACACCAGTGAGATAGGACAGCAGGTCGTGTTCCACGCGAGCAATGCAAGCGAGAAGCAGACGGCGATCATGCTGCACGACTTACGCCAGGCGCTACGGCGCCGACAGATGAGAAACATGTGCAACAGAAGGGAAGACCTGAGAGGGTGTGAGCACGGGGTGGATGGGAGCGTAACACGACATCTCCTCGAAACAGCCGATAGTGGTGTAACGGGATACCAGCAGGGAATGTTACGGTCCATACTAGCAGGAGCCGTGGCAACGACAGGCAGAACGGGGCAAAATGCGACTTGCCCGTATTGCAACAATGACGAGAGGGAAACTGTGGCGCACTTGTGGTGGGAGTGTGAGGCTTGGGGGAATGTACGGGAGGAGCACGGCATGGGCTCCGTAGACAGGACGACATGGCCTAACTGCCTTAGCATTTGCGGAGTCGCACCATTGTTCAAACACGACACGGACCCCGCCCAGCAACCAGTTCCACTCGACCATGGCGAAGCATGTCAATTCGTGAGCGGGCTGCAGCGTTACTTCCTGGCTGTACTGCGTGCAAGACAAATACGGGATGAGAGAGAGCAGGAGACAAGTCGCCACCATCGTCTGGTCCAATACCCGTGGGGGTGGAGAACATTGAGCCCAAGACGGGTCTGCATCCCAACGATTGATGCCGGTACAATCACGCAGCAGTGGAAGCACGGCGGCGAATTGTGGAACGCCATGCACTGGTGGCTGAACAGGCTCCGATGGGCGCACGTCGAATCGGAACACACAGTGACATTCGTGGAGTTGGCCATTGACTTCGAAGTCACGACGGGCGTACGACTGCCGGAAGTGGCGAATCGCCGCATCCAACCACCGACAGCCTCGGCAGCCAAGGCGACAACGGCCCGAGCAGTTCTTCCCCTCAGAGAAACCACTGCGGGCCTTTGCGTGTATTTCGATGGCGGCTCAAGGCAGAACGGGACCGCTCTGGCGGTAGCGGGGGCCGGAGCAGTTTTGTACAAGGATGGAATAAAACTGGCGGAAGCAACGGTCCCCTTGGGTCGAACAACCAACAACGTGGCCGAATACAACGGCCTGATAGCGGGGATCGGACTGCTCGGGGAGCAATGAGGCCGAAACAATCACGCAGCAGTGGAAGCACGGCGGCGAATTGTGGAACGCCATGCACTGGTGGCTAAACAGACTTCGATGGGCGCACGTTGGATCGGAACACGCAGTGACTTTCTTGGAGTTGGCCATAGACTTCGAAGTCACAACGGGCGTGCGGCTGCCGATAGTGGCAAATCGGCGAATCCAACCGCCGGCAGCCTCGAAAGCCAAGGCGACGTCGGCCCGAGCCGTACTCCCCCCCAGAGAAACCACCGAGGGCCTATGCATGTACTTCGATGGCGGCTCAAGGCAGAACGGAACTGCACTGGCGGTGGCTGGGGCCGGAGCAGTCATCTACAAGGATGGGCTGAAGCTGGCGGAGACAACAGTTCCCTTGGGTCGGACCACCAACAACGTGGCCGAGTACAACGGCCTGATAGCGGGGATACGACTGCTCGGGGAACAGCCGGGCGACGTTGAAGGGCCGGTAAAAGTCAGGGGCGACTCACAAGTTGTAATAGGACCAGTAAACGGGACGGCCATGTGCAAACCCAACTTACGACCGTATTTTCTGCAGGCGAGGGCGAGCATGGCCGACCTGACACCGCGGTTTGAGTTCAGTCTGGAACACGTACCGCGGAGTAGGAACGTCGATGCGGACGCGTTAAGTAACGCGGCCATGGACAGGGTGCAAGCAGAGACGGGCGCGCAAGTAGGATTGATACGGGCGCAGTATGAGGAGTACAAGAGCAGTGCACTGGCGAAAGGTCAGTCTTTCCGAGCGGTCACCAGCGTCACAGCGCTAGGCGGAGGGGTAATGCTAGGCCTCTCGTGCCGAGCCGAGCTAGCCCCGCAGACCGAAGCAGTGTTGCAGGAAATGAGTCAGCCGCGCCCTGGCACACACACAGCTGCGACGGCACCCGCGAGCCCATTCGTCAAGGCACATGAGGCATGGGCAGCGAGCAGGCACCCGGAACACTTTTACAGTACAACATGGAAGGAGGAGGCGGAGTGGAAGGGAAGAGAGCAGGAGAGGGGCGCAAGCAGCCAGCGATCCCGACCAACAGCAAGGAAAGCGAGGAATGCGACGGCACGATGCGCGAAACATGATGAACCCCGCTGCACCGCGTGTAAGAAGAGGCGATTGCCCCCAGATACGTGTTGCGACCAGCAGCACATGGGACATGGAGCAGGGAGCCTAAACCAAACGAGGCTGCAGTTTAGATCAGAGCGTGGCCACCACGAGCAGCCGGCAGGACCATCAGCTGTGACGTGAGGATGTTGACAACGTGGGCTATACTCCGCTTCAGGGGTTACCCGAAATTGAATTCCACACACACACACACACAGGCGGCAAGGAGGAGGCCGAGTCACTTCGAGTAGCCGGCATGCAACAGCGGTCGGCCAAACGGTCGGAGAAAAAGCGAAAGAAAGTAGTTCCAACTACGCAGGTATTTGGCCGGTACCACCACTAACCAACACTTGGGCAGATGCTGCAGTGTGGACTGCCGAAGCCACAGTTTTAGACCAGTCACTCCCTCGGACGGGGCCCCCCAAAAGCCCCACGGGCCCTCCTGGGATTCGTGCAAAAAGGTCGAACAAACTGCAAAAAGAATGCGTGTCCCGGTGTCTCCAGCCCAGTTTCGTTTGTGACCTCTCCTAGAACGAACGAGCATCCGCAGTGTTTGCTTCGCTCGCGGGTTGCTGAGCGCTGTGCTTGCAGCAGCAAAAATGGCACCAATTGTAGTTGGTCAGTTGTATGAATCCATGCTCGCATCCACGAACGAACCGTCACGCGCCTCCTTAGACGATGGTCACCGAGAGACTTCTGAAGTGGGTTCTCGAGCGAACTTCCACTCTAAAATGACATGGTGTTGGTCTTTTTTACGTGCGGGCAAGGGTCCATTCTCTGGGTTGAGCACCCCAGACCAAAGAAAGCCTGCTCCATGGTGAAGAGGGCCTCCTCTATGTCGTTGATATTCGAGTATCTTAGATTTCTAGCTCTAGCATCAATAGCCCTAATTCTGAAAATGATGCCATGCATATATGCTGGAATCCAACGCAGCCCCCGGCTGCGTCCACCCGGCGCGCGAACCGACGCAAACGCGAAGAAACGAGCAAGGAGTCATCCAACGATGGCTCCGGCCGGGAGGCCACAACGACACCCACTCGTCGGCCGCCTCCGCGGCGCGCAACAAACGCGTTCCATCTGCTGTAACCTAAACACGGAGTGTGCATAGTGCGTTGCTCAGGGTAGTCGAAGGCCTGACAATCACACGAATGCAACAAATTTACACATCTGGTGTATGGCAAGTGGACAGTGACAGAAACCTAAAGGTGCACTCCGATACTCTTGAAGAACACGTTGCGTATAAAGGGTATCCCTATTGCCTGAAGTCATCCGGAAGCTACAAACCTCCGGAATTCACTCTGAACGTTGAGGTAGTAAGGTTGAGGAAAGAGATACTCTTGAAGAATCCGGAACCGACGCGCCGTGTCTCTGCACAGCAGCATCTTTTCTGTACCGTTTGAACCGCCGCACGTTGCCAAGCGCAGTCAAACTCAGACAGACTGACGAAGTCTGACTCATCGCACAAGAGCTCTCAACCTATCTTGAGATCTTCGTGGCCTAAATATCTCTTCTCCCCCACGGAGACGAACATCCGCCTGCCGAACTAGATCCACGCTGTCCTGTCAGCAGACAGTGTGGTTGGTCCGGATCGAAACACGGTGCAGATTGGACCAGTGCGGTGTTGAGCACACAACTATTCCAAGCACGTTTTTGCAATCCCCCACCGTGCCGTTTGATCGGTTCGCCATTGGTTTCAGCCCTCACAATACAAATTGTAGCGGGTCTTTCACATTTGTTAATCCTTCTCCCTCTCCTTCCTTGACAAGAGTTCTCACCCCCCCCCCCCGAGCTTTACCTTAGAGAAAATCCATGCAACCTCAACGTCTCTCCGCCTTCACCTCCCCCCTGACCTCGTCGCGTGGTTTTTCCACCCCGTCCACTGTTCCCTACATGCATGATCTCGTATCCTCTCCTGTGGCGAAGCCCAGCGGGGAAGGCAAAGGCCTGCTCGATACGCGGACTTCGATGCCGATCCCTCGGTGTGAAGTGTACTTCGTACGCCATCCCGAGGAATTCTTGATACGGGCACTAGCGATCCTGGTATTTCGACCCAGAGGTCGTCAGGGGGTCCGCATCACGTGTAAACTGCGGCGTATTCACTGGGGCTCATGTTTGAGGCGTCTAGACCTATTCAGATCGCCTAAGCTGTTGCGAGACGGCTTGCCGGCGCTGCCTCAGTTTTGCTCGGATCGACCAGGATTGGATACGGGTCGCGGAAGTGATCTGCGGCATCATCAGTGCGGGGTAAGTGACAGCGGCCTCGGACAACGCCCTTGCTGACGTGTGCTCGCAAAGCTCATGTCGAACTCAATCGATCTCCTGCTACCCCCCCGTCTTAAAACACGGACTCCAAAAGTTCGCAATTGCAGCAACCGTCCCTCCTGCCGATAGTTCCGATAGTTGGCACTTCTGCGACGGCTGCCGTCGAGCGGGAGAATCATGGGCGCGGAAAAGAACAGTGCTGGCAGGCCGGAGCACAACCGGCGGCATTCATTTCGACCGGGACACAACCGGCGGCCATTCGTTTGAATTCTTGAAGCATAGCATCTTCCGGGCAAAGCAAAATCGACGAAGAAATCTGTTGCGCCCAGGGCCCGGACCGTGTGTGGTGTTTGAGCGCAATAGTGCAGGGCCGGCCTCTCACATGGCGTGACCCCCGTCTCTGCTGGCCCTGTCTGCTTACGCGCGACTCTCCGCAACTGCAAACAATCCGTCTTTCCTTTTGTTGCTCTCAGCGCGCAGCCGATGATCACCTAGCAGAAGATCTTCAAGATTCGGTGTCAGGTTCCTCAGGACTTCCTCAGGACTTCCTCAGGACTTCCATAAACCCTGTTCCCATTGAACATACATGGCGCTAACCACTTCACCACTTCACCGATTTTGTGTTTATTATTATTTTTTACACCACTTCACCAC
>JAPJBO010000643.1:2500-92500 GCA_030068145.1 Diplonema papillatum
AGGGCAGTCTTGGGGACTTTTTTTTGTGGTCGTCCTCAGGGGGCGGTGCATTAGTCAGCCCCCCCCCCCCACCCAAGATTACAGACACCAAACTCCTGCCCAACCCAAACCGAGGTAGTGTAAATCAACCCAACCTCCCACCTGATTTTCGATTTTTTTTTTTTTTTTTTGGGTGAGTTCCAGGGGTTATTCTAATCCCCGAAATTCTGAAAAATCCCGGTTAAAAAATCTTTGATATGGCCAGAAAAATTTTTTCCCACGCTGCGCGTGGGAAAGCATGGATTGCTGAAGCAAGCAGTGTCCCACACAGTAGTGTCATATGTTAGCACAGTGCTACCACTAAAACCAAATGCGGTGAGCGACATCTCTTTTAGTTTCAAAATCCTGTCAGGCCTGTGAGCTTCAGGATAGCAAACGATCCTCCAGTCTGATTACTGGGTGTGATGGAAAACTCAATCTGGCTGCTGCTTCTCCACTTTGTTGTAGCCTTCACTTGTCAGTCCCAGTGGGCACTACGGCATGATGGCCTCAACGCCTTCAACGAATCGAGGCAGGGCGAAGCTGCTCACGACAGGCGCCCCCCAACACGCTAATCCCAACGCCCCTCATGCCCCATAGATATTTCTGGACCACATCGCTGGCAAGCTGTGTACACACAAAACAGCAACTACGACTCCAGGATCTGAGCCTGTAGCCTGGGTCCCTTGCCAAAAAGTTTTCACCAGAAATCCCCATGGTTAAAAAATCTTTTTTCACCGGCCTGTTTTCAGATTTTTTTTTTTTTTGTATAAGCACCTGCTTTGTAGGAAATACTTGAGGAGGCTGCCAGCTGCAAAAGATCAAAGGAGGTAAATGTGCTGTAGCCCACACGAAACACAGGTGAATCTGGGTTTAGTGGCGGGCGTAAGCGTTCAACAAAAATGCCGAAGCAACTCGACAGGTCGGGCGCGGTGAGTTGGGTGAAGAGGGTGGTCGGGACTGATGTCCCGTCCCTTCTTTCATTCACCGCAAACAACCGCCGACTCGCGGCGGTACTCAAGGTCGCGCGCGACGTCGAGGGGACCGCGGAGGCGGGGCTGAGGCGCCTTCTGGGCGCCTTGGGGTACACGGACGAGGAGGCCCCCCCCGAAGGCGTGGCCCAGTGGGTCCTCGCGTGGCTGGCGGTCGCGTCGGCTCCGTCCGCCACCGCGGACGAGTTCGCGGACCTGCTCCGCTCGTCTCCGAAGGCCACGCCCCCGCCGCAGACGCCGGGGCACATGCCGCTCCCCGCGACCGTTTCTCCCGCTGACGACTCGACCACCGCTGCATTGTTCGGCCCATCTCCCCCAGCCGCGCGACGTGTCTCTTTCGCCGAGAGCGACGATCCCCTCAGCCCAGATGACGACGATCTGAGGGAATGCAACTCCGCCGGGGGCGGCCGGGACGACCACGCGTCGGACATAGGCCGGCTGCAGCGTCAGATCGACCGCCTCACCGAGTTGGTGATGGCGGCCCTCCCAACGCGCACCTCGCCACCCGTCCGGCCTTCGCCCGCCCCTGAGGCAGCACCTGAGGCGGCACCCGCGGGCTCCCGTCCCGTTCCGCCCACGTCGGTGGGCACATGCCCCGGTCCAGTGCTGCATCAGCTTCCGGCGTTCACGAGACCACTCCCGCCGCCTCCGCCCCTCGTTGACGTTTCTCGCCTTCCGCGGGCTGTCCTGTTGCCGGACAATCCTCGCAACCTTCCGCAAGCCGTCGTGGGCGGTCCTCTGCCAGTGGGCTATCGCTGCCCGCCAGCCGCATCCTGCCACCAGCCGTACGCCGAGCCCCGCCAGCCCTACGCCAGCCATCCACTTCCGGATTTTCCGGAGGACCCGTCTTCGCTGGGGGGAGGCGGGTCGGTCCAGGGCTCCCACACGCTTCTCTCTCCCGGACCAGAGCTACTCGACCCCGAGCTCTGGGTGAGCCTCTCTCCCGTCGAGAGGTCTCTCGCGCTCGTCCACATCCGCGGCTTCTTCGCGGATATACTCGACGCCGTCCCGAGCATCGCCAACGACGCAGGACACCTGCTCAGCCACGCAACGTCCATCATGCGTCTGATGGACGACTCCTCCGACCCCGACGCCCTGGTAGAGCTGGGGAGGGACACCATCCACCGCATGATGGTCCTCAAGACGGCCTTGAAGGCCGGCTGGTCGTTGGCCGCCGGCCTCCAACACCGCCACCAGCACGAGGCCGGGTTCCCTCCGTATCTTCGGAACGCCTTTCAGGCCCTGCAGAAAGCCGAGGAACAGCCCGCCCCCAAGCCGTCCAGGAAGCGCAGCCCGAAGTCCCGCACCCAACACCCGGGCGAAGCTCACCCCGACTCCCAGCACCCTCAGCGAGCAACCTCAGCCAAGGGGAGGGCCAGGCAGTAGGTGCCTTGGACCGTTTCCCACCTCCTGTGGCGGGGCGACGCGGACGTCCTCTCCTGTCGGAGCCCCCGCTCTCCCCCGGCGAGCGGGAACGTCTTGTCCGGTCCGCGAACACGTACATTGGGGATGCCCTGGCGCTGTCCACGCGTCGCGGGATCCACTCCGTGTATCGCCGTTTTCTGGAGTTCCGGCGCCACTGGGAAGCGGTGTCCGACGATCCCCTCGACGTCCCGACGGCGCTGGTCCTGTTTGTGACTCGGCTGCTGGCCCGCGGGGATATCTGCGCAGCTTCTGCGGTGCAGTACGTCGTGAACGTTCAGTCGGCCGAGAAGCGTTTGGGGCGACCTGTCGACAGCCAGCTCGTCAGGGATTTTGTCAGGTCTCTGAAGCGGGCGGGCGCGATGAAGCCATCGAAGCAGGCCGTCCCGGTGACGAAGGA
This sequence comes from Diplonema papillatum, assembly GCA_030068145.1. NCBI lineage: Eukaryota > Euglenozoa > Diplonemea > Diplonemida > Diplonemidae > Diplonema > Diplonema papillatum. The sequence continues at coordinate 5,333 of JAPJBO010000643.1, forward strand.
CGAACTGCATCATGCTGTTCGTTTGGAGTCGGATCCCGGCGTGCGGGTTGCGTTGGCCTTGGCATGGCAGGGGGCTGCGCGCGTGGACGACGTCCTGACGAGGAAGGCCGAGCACATCACCGAGGGTGCCGGTTTCTGGGCGGTAAACTGGGTGGGCTCGAAGTCGGATCCTTTCCGCCTAGGTCAGGTTACGGGCGTGATTCTTCCGCCAGCTCAGGACCAGGAACTTCGCTCGCTGCTGTCTCAGACGCCGCCCGGCCGCCTCCTGTTTCCAGACATCCCTTTTCGGCGAGTTGTGTCCGCGCTGAAGCGCGCCAACCTCTCCCTCACGGGCCATTCCCTCCGGCGGGGTGCCCTGTTCCACCTGTTGAGAAGCGGGGTCGACCTGCGAGTGATTCAGAGCGTGTCGCGTCACACGACGCTGAGTGCTCTGATGCGGTACCTTCCGGAAGCGGAGGTTCCGCTCGTCCGGAACACCGCGGAGGCGTCGGCGAGTCTCCTATAGCCTTTCGCCTCGAACCCCCCTTCCCGTTCAAGCTACCGAAGAGGAAAGTCCCCGACCCGCTGGCGGCGATTTATCCAGGGCCGGGGAGGATCCCTGACGTGGAGCTACCGCCCTCTACGTTCACCCCGTTTGTTGGTGTCGCGTACGGAGGCGATCTCCTTGTCAACAACTCTACGCCCCCCCCGTCGCAAAGCAGAAGAGGAGAGGACCTCGCGCCCATCTCGTCGTCATTCATGAACCTTGACAGGTTGTCAGCTTTGGACAGCCAGGGTTTGCTGCGTGGCGTGCTGGATGTGATTCGCTCTTGGGAGTCCTTCCGTTCTGCCCTACTCCCGGGAGCGGAGGAAGCGCTGACAGAAAGAGGGTTCACGCGGACGACGTCAAGGCGCATGCTTCGTCATCTCCCGGATCTGGTTAAGTATGGAGTGACGGAGCTTGCTTCGAGCCCGTCAAAGGTCGTCCTCCCTGCCTTCACTGTCGACAAGAAGAGCGGGGGGCAACGATTCGTATGTGACGGGCGGAAGCTCAACGCGATCATGGCGCGTCCGCCTCCGATGCTGCTTCCTTCCGTGCACGAAGTCATCGACCGCGTCCTGGCCTCGTCCGTGGTTTTTCTCGCAGACGCCAGGAGCTATTTCTATCAGTTCCGGCTGGACGCGAGAATCCGCCCATTTTTTGGCATGCACTTGGCCGGACCGCGGGGCCATTTCGTGAAGGCTCAGCTCGTGGCCATGTGCATGGGCTGGAGCTGGGCTCCGGCGATAGCGCAGAGGGCCTCTCGAGTACTCCTGCCGGAGTCTGACGGTCTGCCCTGGGTCGACAACTTCGTCGTCGTTGGGGATTCGTTGGGAGAAGCAACTTCGCGGTTTGACTCTTTTTTGCAGCGCTGCAAGAGCGTCAACTGCGAGCTCAACGAAAACGACGAGCAGTTTGGAATACCGCTCAGGGAGTTCGACCTTCTGGGCCTCCACTTTGACCTTTCCCATTCGAACCGCCCCGCTCGATACAGAATGGCGGACGCATGGGTGACGAAGTTACTTGGCTCTGCCGAACTCACCAGAGTTAAACGCGGAGGGGCGTCACCCCGCGAGTTTTACCGGGTGTTTGGGGCTTTGGTCTGGTTTGCCTACACCACGCATTTCCAGCTGGCCTACGCCCGGTGTTCACTGTCCTTCCTGCAGAGGCTGGCCTCATCCCTGGTGGAGCCAGCTGACTGGGACATCTCCAGGACGGTTCCGCCCTCGACCGTGCGTGAGGTGGAGCACCTCACCTCCCTCGTCGAAGACAACCGCTGGGTCAGTCGTTCGAAGTCGATCTCCTCATCGGTGACTCTCTGGACAGACGCCTCATCATCATGGTGGGCCGCAGTCCTGGAGGGCGAACCTGAGCGGATATCGCAGGGCCCGTTCTTGAAGTTGAGACACACTCACATCTTTTTAAAGGAGTTGTTTGCGGTCCTTAGGGGCATAAACCTGACCGCAAGGTTTCACACGAATACGCGCATGAGACTCATGGTTGACAACCTTCCGGCTGTCCAGTGTCTCGTCAAGGGGCACTCGAAGAACTTTGCAGCAAATGTCCTTTTGGCGAGGATTTTTGATGCTGCGCGGGCGGCCGGCCTTGTCATCAGTGCCGAGTGGGTACCGACTGATAAACAGAGAGCCGACCCGTACACCCGCGGGGTGCTAGCCAGAGAGGACGACACGCCAGAGGGCGTCTGGTCGCCTCAAGCGGAGGACCTTGCTCCGCCTTCAGATTTGGTGTAGCCACTGCGTGGTCCCTGGGGGTCCTGATGCGTAAGCGTTCAACAAAAAAGACCCATTTTGTAGTTGTATTGTTTCTCCCCCTCTAGCCTCCTTCGAAGTAAGCACAAGGCAGCCCCTCGAGTATTTTTGTATAAGCACCTGCTTTGTAGGAAATACTTGAGGAGGCTGCCAGCTGCAAAAGATCAAAGGAGGTAAATGTGCTGTAGCCCACACGAAACACAGGTGAATCTGGGTTTAGTGGCGGGCGTAAGCGTTCAACAAAAAAGACCCATTTTGTAGTTGTATTGTTTCTCCCCCTCTAGCCTCCTTCGAAGTAAGCACAAGGCAGCCCCTCGAGTATTTTTGGTGAAAAAAATTTTTTTTTAAACCATACAGGATAATCCCTGGTCGTCCTCATGGCGTTCGTTTGGAGTTCTACTTGGGTTCCTCTTGGGATCCTTTTGGTGCTTTCGGAACTACCGTAATTGGGAATAATATTGAACTGGACTAAAGCTGAAACCCGGCAGAATTCTCGAAAACTGAACACACCAGACCTGAGCATCCGCATAGAAGCTGTGGTTAGTGTTTCGGCTAATTGAGCTGCTCAGCGCAAACGTTTGGCTTGGCATCCGCCTCTACCCCCAGCTGCCGCCGCGGGTGGTCCTGGCTGTGACGAGCTACGAACAGCCGCCTGACAAACCAGACTCACACCGCTGTCCTGTCTGCAGACACTCAGGTTCCGCGCTGATGATGGTGTCCGTGGCTTAAACGACCGAAACACGGCGCAGACGGGACCCGTGCGGTGTTGAGCACATACCCATTCCAAGCGCGTTCTTGCAGTACCCCCAGCTGCCGCCGCGCGGACGCAAGTGCTGGGGCGGTTTTTATAGCGTGGCCGCGGGGGTCGGTTTGTGTTATTTGGAGATGTACTGGCCGTGGTGACTTCCTCGCGTAGGTTGCCACCACTTCAACGTCCCATTGCAGGACGTGCCGGCTGAGGATTGGTCCGTTAGAGCGAATATAATCGTTCGGCTATTCTTCTCCCAAACGCGCTGCCAGCGTTCTCTTTTCGTGTTTACAATGCGTTGTTGCTACGAAAGAAATCCCGGGACTTTGCCCCCGCGACAGGGGTTACTCCTGGAAATAAGCGCGTGCTTAGTGCTTATCATTCCTGGGGTTGTCATTTTGTGGACTACAATGTTGTCTTGTGACATGAAGCAGGCGAAGCCGCCGCCCACCCTAATTGTCTTAAGTTCAGGTGAGCAGGCCCGTAGAGGTGTACTATGTAGCAGCAAACGCAGCCGGCGCACGCACGAACAAAAGCGAAAGGCCTGTCTTTTTAGCAGGCTAAAAAGACGTAGGCAGCGTGTTTTGGCGATTGGTCAGAATCCCTCACCTGAAAACGGCACAGGGTAAATACAAGCGGGAACAGGATCAACCGGCACGCACACAATTCGTGCACACTGACACCTTTCGACCGAACGAGTGGCGCGGTCGATCTCGACGTTCGTCACATGCTTTTTCCTTCCACGTTTTATCTTTCCCTTTCTTTCTGGTTCGATAGGGGGGGGCAGGGAGTGAGGGAGCACTCGTGTGTAAGGCGGGAAGTGCACGTTGACGGTTTAACAACAAAAAAAAAGAAAAACAGTAGAATTTCTTCCGCGTTTTCACTTGTTTCCACCAGCAGTGTGACACTGGATGCTATCAAGAGAGCTGGGGGCATACCTTGTCGAAAGCACAGTGGTTTGCCCCCCCAGTGCTGATGCTAAGGCCCCTAAACTCGGCATCGTTGTCAGCCGGACGGCAACGAGGGTGGGTGGGCCCCCCCCCCCCACCCCCCCCCTCCAAGCACGTCCTTGCAATCCCCCCATTCCAGTAGGGTACTTCGCGTAACGCGACTTGCTGCCCTCAGCACGCAGGATTACTTCCTCGCACTCTTTTCCTTCTGGTACTTCAACCATTGGTGCTGCACACGGCAACCCCATGTCCGCTGTCTCTGGGAGTTTACTTCGCAGATTGCCACCGTAAAAAGAAGACAAGTCAGTGCTGCCTAGCGAGTCGCAGTCACAATCAGGGCGAGTGCCCTGAGTTTTTTAACTGATTGCTCAGACACGGTTGTAGGGGCCTTCTCCCCGTGACGGATTCGCCTGTGCTCTAGTAGCACGGGTGGTCCTGGCTGTGACGAGCTACGAACAGCCGCCTGACAAACCAGACTCACACCGCAGTCCTGTCTGCAGACACTCAGGTTCCACGCTGATGATGGTCCGCCTCATGTGTCCGTGGCTTAAAGGACCGAAACACGGCGCAGACGGGACCAGTGCGGTGTTGAGCACATACCCATTCCAAGCACGTTCTTGCAAACCCCCCCCCCCCCCCTCCTGCGGGCCTGTGTGCAGCAGGGTGGTGACCGCTCTAAGGTAGTTTCCTCAGCAGCGACCAAGAAAAAAAAATTTTTTTTTGGCCCAAATCCTCCCAAAAAAGCACTCGAAAAAAAAGTTTTGACCCACTTTTTCCACCATTTCACCTTAGAGAATTTAGCTAAGGTGGGTCCCACAGTAGGTCCACAGGGGGGGGTAGGGGGGGGGGTACCCACCCCCACCCAGGGTTAGCAACTTCGTTTTGGGTCTCAGGCATAGTATCAGCACTGCCCCCCCCCCCCGAGGAAGTGGCTTATTCCCATCAGTCGTCCACTTCGCCACGCGATGTCACCACCCTCTTTGAGCCGGTCCATCCACTCTTGATAGACCGTGGTAGACCGAAGAATACAGCAGCTCTAGGGACTAGGGATGGACCTGATAGACCGTGGTGGACCGTGATTCACTGTGATAAACAGCGGCAGGCACTTCGCTGCAGTTTCAAGAGATAGGGACGGACCGGCTCACTCTTGTTGTTGAAGCGGTACCAAGAAGCAACTGCGGCTGTTTGTTCTCCTGCTACGTGTCAACGACAGGCGTTTGAGGAATTGCAGGCCGGCTTCTGCACTCGTTCTGAGGGGTCTTCAGCGGCCTTCCTCGCACGTTTTTCGTCCCGGGTTTCCCACTCGGAACGGTGATGATCGGGTCGAACGCTGCCAGTTCCGCGGCAATCGCGTCGCGGAGCAAGTCGATCTTCTCGTCTGCCTGGGGAGGGATCGTCGACCCATGCGTGATGTACGCGTGCACGTATTTGCAGGTGTTGGCAGCCATGCCGTGGAACTGGATGGGGGTGTGGTTGACGCCGTTGTAGTGCTCCTTGATCGCGCTCGCGGTGGCTTGGAAGCAGTTGACGTTGTGCGCTGGGTCGGCCACTTTGTAGCCTGCCTGGCACGAAGATGCAGTCGGGTTCGCGTCCCAGGTCCAGCCTCAGAAGCTGGAGTTAAAGAGGGTGCGCCCGGGTGTGCCACAACCAAAACGTGTGTAAATCCACACCCGAAAAGCGGGTGTGGCACCCACTTTTTTTACATAAGCGCCAGCTTGAAAGGAAATGCTCGATGCTGCCCGACAAAGAACAGAAGGGATCCAAAGTGCTGTAACTACCGAACCACGTGTTGAACGGACGTGAGGTCATGCGGGTCTACCCCTACACGACAAATCACACAAACACAACAGGTCAAAAGTCCTGAGTGAGAAAACAACACACGGTGGTGTAAGCGAAGAACAAAATGCATTGTTGGTACTAAAAGTTAGTAGTTGGCAGCGTACTAAAAGCAACTCACCAAATCAGGTGAAAAGCCGCTAGTGCGCACAAACAAAAAGAACAAAAAAATGGCTATTCCCACCAGAGACGACCTCGACTTGTGTTGTGTGATTTTTTTTTAACTCCAGCTTCTGAGACTGGACTCCACCGTGCACCTAATACCGATAACAAGGCATTCGGTGGGATTCGCTCAGTTCGAACAGCGCAACGTCGGTGCCTCTGAAAACTGCGACGAGCAGTGGCGCTAACTCTTGTCTAACAAATGCAATTTGTCAGAGAACAAAAAACCGACCGATGGCAGCGTACTACCCTCACTCCCGTTAGATGAAAAAGACAGGCGCTTCGTTTTTGTTTGTGCGTGCCGGTTGATCGTTTTCCCACTCGTATGCTCCCTGAGTCATTTTTCAGATAAGGAATTCTGATCAACCGCCAAAACACGCCGCCTACGTCTTTGATGTTCGCCGTCAGTACGACGTCACGCGGGGGGATGGAGGGTGGAAAAAAATGGAGGAACTGGGATGGGACTGGCGCAACTCTCGTTGCGATAGTGGTACGATCCTTTTGACAGAGCGAGCCGATGCCTCTCATCTCACCTCAAAACACGGCTGAGTCACGCATGCGCACTCTTGTTGCGATGGGGGGGGGGGGGGGGGGAGTACAACTTACTAAATTTACACTCTGACAGTTCGCAACTGGCAGCCTCCTCAAGTATTTCCTACAAAGCAGGCGCTATATTTACACAAACAAACACCGCACAAAAAGAAAAAAAAAAATACTGATGACGATGGGGAACATTGATTCCACCCAGCAAAGTCCAAACAATGAGCCGCATACAGAGTACACGCCGATGCCGCGAAGCGAGCTCGACGCGTCGGCGGCCAGCTACGACGCCTTGATGGCGCAGCTGCGGCTGGAGTACACACGGGGGCTCGAAGCAGCAGCAGCAGCACCGCCTATTCCCACCCCAGCCGCAGCAGCAGCTCCGTTGCCTGCCGCAGCACCGCCAGCAGCGCCGGTAGCACCGGCAGCTGCCGCCGCAGCACCCACCCCTGCCCCGGCGGCAGCAGTTGCCGCAACACCACCAGCAACACCGGACGCTCTCCCAGCTGCCGCCGCAGCACCCACCCCGGCGGCAGCGGCAGCGGCAGCAGCACCGCTGTCTGCCGCAACACCGCCGCCAGCAACGCCGGAAGCACCAGCGGCACCAGCACCCACAGCAGCAGCAGTCGAGGGTGCTCCTTGGACAGGCCGCTTGCAGTGCCCCGTCATGACCGCGGCCGAGGCGGCCGCGATCACCTGCGACTTCTCCGCCGGCCCCGACGTCATCCGGTCGCTGCTGTCGGAGCACGGCGTCGCCATCATCCGCGACGTGGTGACGCCCGCTGAGAACCAGCTGCTCGAGGACCTCTGGAAGCACGACCTTATGCGCCTCGCAGCCTCCTCCGCCTCCCCTGATTCCGCCCGCTGCGTGCAGAACGCGTACCGGCGGCTCGCTGAGTCCGGGCCGAGTGGCTGGCCGGAGGCCAGCCTGCCGGATGAGGAGAGGGGCCTGCCGCAGGGTGGATACGCCTGGGCGGCGCGTCTGCACCCGAACGTGAAGAAGGTGTTCTCGTGGGTGCACGGCTGCGGCGAAGCCGACCTGTGCTGCGGGATGGACAAGGTCTTCTTCGACTCGCAGGCTCTGCCCGAAGCGGAGTCCGACGACTACTGGATGCACGTCGACTACAACGCTCGGGTCCTCCCGGGGCGGGCGTGCTACCAGGGATTCCTCTACACGTGGAGTTCCGAGGACCCCACGGCGTCGACTACAGTGGTGTGGCCGAAGAGCCACGCGCTGCCGGCGGTGCAAAAAGGGCACCCGAACCTGCCGGATCACTTTTTGCCGCACCTGGTGCTGGGCGATGGCGCCGCCCGGCAGGAGCTGCTCAGCGGCGGGCTGCGGGGCGCGCGGCGGGTGCCGGTGCCCGCGCGGGCGCTGCTGCTGATGTCGTCGCTGACGAGCCACCAGGGCTGGGACGGCGGGCAGCGGCTGGCCATGCCCGTCTGCTGGGAGCGGAAGAAGCACCGGTCTCGCTCGGCGCGCCGCCGCAAGCTGTGGCTGGCGGCCGCGGGGCTGCCTTCGACCCACTGGGCGACCTTAGCCGTGGTGCACACGAGGCAGGGCGCCGCCGTGGAGTCCACCACGGTCGGGTCCACCGACCGCGATTGCGCCTCGGACGAAGAGAACAGGCACAACGTGCGGCTGCCCCTCTACGGATCGATCCTGCCGTTCCCGGTGCGTCCCGACCGCGTCGCGGAGTGGCAGGCCGCCGTCCCGAAACTGTGGGTCGGCTCCGCAAAGGAAAGCGCCGACAAGTTCACGGACGTGGCCACGGTCGAGCGCCTCCTGCGGAAGGAGGTCCTCGACGCGCTGTAGGAAAGTCCTGCAGAAAGTCGCGAAAACGAGAACCCAGAAAAGGCCACCCTAAAGACATTCCCGTATTCCGAAAGACAACAAGAAAACGGCCGGAAACGATCGTAAGCCAGGGCGATGACACGTCGAAAAAGATCCAATCAATGCTCGCTGCTGTGGATATATGTGCCACGAAACCTTTTCCGTAGTTCCCCAGGTCCCTCTCCCCGCCAAGCCGTCGTGTACGGCGGGGAGGGGACACGACGATGTGCGTTCAGTCACTCGGAATGCTGCAAGCTATCCTCAATGCACTATCCCGTCCCTCCCCTTCCACAGAATCATGCAAGCCAATGCACTACACGCGGCGGACTCCCCCACACGGATGGGGGAGTGTTTGTGCTGTCGTTTGTGCGGGGGGTTTCCCTTCTTATTTTTTTTGCACCCGCTCAGGGGTTTTTTCTAGGATTTCAAATTTTCGAGCTGGAGTGGGGAAACTTTTCGACGCGTTTTCAGAGCCGAATTGCCAAGCAATCCACGCAAATTGCGCTTTGTGGTGCTGGCTGCGGGCTTTTCCCCCAAGGCAGCTTAGTTCGACGTTCTCCTGGTGCCTATTAGGCCGGTTAGTTCGTTGTCTTCACATGGGTTCAGTCGCCACAGCAGGAAGGGAGTGAACGAGGGTTGTGTCACAAAAAAACGGGTGCTGCATTCAGGAATGATAGTCGTGGAACAACCTGGGACAGATCCCACTATGCAGAATTGGCCTTCGCCTGCACAAAGTTTAGGCGACGGCTCGGGACCATCTCGACAAAACGGTCAACAACCTTCTCCAAAAAGACCATCGAAAGCTCTGGTGGACCCTCGATACGGATGCGCAGGATCATATCCAAATGTCCGCTCGTGAGCCGGTTCCTTAAAAGATCCAGGGTGTCTTTGAGAACACTGAATGATCGCTCAACAGCACTCGTCCCTGAGGGATAAGTGGCGACCAACCGCATGGCGGAGACTGCACGTGGAGACTGCACGTTCTGCCGCCTTGTCATCCCGGTTCCTGGTACCTAGTACGAAGCCGTTGAGAACCTCCTCCAGTGTCATCTCGTTTTCGTCGGCGCCGCACAGGGGCTCGTTCTGTACTCTCTCAGGTGGGTCTCGTCGTTGGTTGTCAACACGTGCTGCATTTCCTGCCTGTCTCGTCTTTTTTTCTTTCTTCCTTTCTCTTCTTTTTTCTGCCCCTTTTTTCGCACTTCTGGAGCGATTTCGTTGCGATGTGGGGTCGCAGCTTTTCTGGCGATGCTGCAATGAACAGAAAAAAAAAACCCACTCCAGCCCACTCAGATTTTCGCCAAGAATCTGGAGTGAGGAAAATCCCCACTCCAGCCCACCCCAGAAAAAACCCTGCCGCTTACTTACACCCGCAATACAAGAGTGGCACGCCATTCATTCACACCCGCAATAAAAAATGCGGGACTATTACACCCTGCGATGCAGCGGAGCGGCACTTTCGCATTTTGGTGCTAAATACCGGCGAATTCGTGTTTGATCTTGCGTAAAAGCACTCCCGCACTTTCTTCACTCCCGCATTCACTTTCCCAACCGGTGGGGGAGTCCGCCGTGCACAATCCCTCCCCGCCTCGGAATGATGCAAGCTATCCTCGTGTGTTCGATGCTTGGTCAATGTGCACCGACTTCGACAAACCCGCCCTTTTTCCGTTGACAATGTGTGTACATTGCACCAATCCGACCCCTCCTCCAGGGCTTACGCTCCACGTGTGGAACGTGTGGATTTCCACACGTTAATTTTTTTGGTTTTTCTTTCCCCCACGTGTGGATGCACAGGTACCACATGTGGATTTTGTTTTATTTTTTCCCCATGTGCTTGCCACAGGTTGGACATACAGGGTATGTCTAGCCCACAAGTCGCCAAGGCCGCACAGCCACGTGTCGCCAAGTTAGTAGTGACACTATCTTCTTTTGCCCGCCGCACATAGGGAGAAGGTTTTTTCCCCCTCTAACCTTCAGCGTCCACATGTAGACCACGCGTATTTTCTCTGAGACCGAAAATGGAGACCGAAAACGGAGCGTACGCCCTGCACGAGAGACCGTTGATTCGAATTGATGTGTGTCCCACCCCACCCGGCGGCGAGTCTATGCGATTCGACGAACCTGGCGTGCATCCACGGGACAAGACAACGTGAACATGTCCACCTCCTCTCTTTGAACCCTGTCTTTTTTTAGTACTAGCAATCTCGCGGGTTGCCCTTCAATGTATTGTGCAGGCTAAAAAGACAAATCACACAAACACAACATGTCAAAAAGTCCTGAGTGAGAAAGCAACACACGGTGGTGTAAGCGAAGAACAAAACGGGATGAAGTGAAGGAGGGAGGCCGAGCACGTCGAGTATTTTGCTCATTTTGTTTGAGACACCGCGTGCGCCATGTTGTGTTGTGTTGTGCTGTGTAGTGTTCGTGTGGCACAGTAATCACTGTCGCAAGGAAATGCTCGACAAAAAACTGCCAGCACAAAGAACCGAAGGCAACCCCAGTGCTGTAGCTACCGAACCACGTGTTGAACGGACGTGAGGTCCTGCGGGTCTACCCCAACACGACGAATCACACAAACACAACAGGTCAAAAGTCCTGAATGAGAAAGCAACACACGGTGGTGTACGCGAAGAGCAAAAGGGGATGAAGTGGAGCAGGGAGGCCGAGCACGTCGAGTATTTTGCTCATTTTGTTTGAGACACCGCGTGCGCCGTGTTGTGCTGTGTAGCGTGTGTGTGCAGTGTAGTGGCACAGTAATCACTGTAGCAAGGAAATGCTCGGCAAAAGCTGCCAGACAAAGAACTGAAGGCATCCCGTAAATGCTGTAACTACCGAACCACGTGTTGAACGGACGTGAGGTCATGCGGGTCTACCCCTACACGACAAGACACACAAACGCAACATGTCAAAGTCCTGAGTGAGAAAACAACGCATGGTGGTGTAAGCAAAGAACAAATCAGATTGTGTTTGTATTGCATTTGCCCCTTACCTCTATATTTCCTCCCTTCCATTCGGAGGCGAAGCAGCTACATCATTTTGACTTGCCCCGCATTTTCCGTCGAAGGTTCCCGTACGTTTCTGCCAGAGTGTTTCCAGGTTGAAATACTCGAGGGGCTGCCTTGTGCTTTACTTCGAAGACGGCTAGAGGGGGGAGAAACAATACAGCTACAAAGTGGGTCTGTTTTCTGTTGAACGCTTACGCCCGCCACTGAACCCAGATTCACCACGGTGTTTCGTGTGGGCTACAACACATTTACCTCCTTTGATCTTTTGCAACTGGCAGCCTCCTCAAGTATTTCCTGCAAAGCAGGCGTTTATGCAAAAAAATATGCACCGCCTTAAAAAGAGGTGCGTAGGCATAGCATACCGGCACCGAGTATGAGCATGGTATCTGGCGCCAGCGTCTCCCGCAGTTTCAAGGGGGAAACGCGTATTTTCCGATACCGAACTTTGCTTCACCAGAACCTCGCTTCGCCCGAACCTAGCTTCACCAGAACTTAGCTTCGCCCGAACTTGACTGTTACCCGAATTTTATCTGCTGCCTCTAGTCTCGCCCGTGCGCCGGTCTTCAACGTGCGCACATTGATTACTGCCTACCACCTGGGTCAGCGCTACTTTTCTTGCGCGCGTAACTACTTTTTCCACCTGCCACCCGACTTTTCTGCACTCTCGTTCGCTACTTTTCCGCACTGGTGACCTACTTTTCCGCACTGCTGACCTTTTGGGGTTTTTAGTAAGTTGTTGACCATTTGTCAAGGCAATGCTGGGGTAAAGGTGGTCCTGAAGACATTTTCGGCTTGAGAAGTGAGGGCCACAGCTCCAAAATGACAAGTAAAGGTAAGAAGGTGTGCCATTGGGAGTAAGACCGTGTGTCATTTACGTCACATGGTACACTGTCTTCCTTTTACGTGTCATCTTGCAGTTGCCCTTCATAGAGGGGACTCAGGGCGGTATCCGTTCTCATCCTTGTAATGCAGATGATGTCTTCGCACACAAACTTCTTGGTGTCGGTCGCAACACTTACAAACATGGCTAGCCGTAGTTGAAGTGTATAAGCATACCTACTACCCTGCCTCACAGCCTCAATGGTCAACCGGGGACCCTAAAACACCGAACCTCTAAACCACAGTAAACGCTACAAACCTACGCACTTCTTCTCTTGGGCTGTGCCTCGAGCACGCCTCCACGACTCGACGAGAACTTTAACTGGAGTTTTATGTCAGCTAAATCCGACCAAAGCCTTCGTTGGCTTCGCAATCGACACAAACAGGTGTATTCTCGTTTGGTCCAGCGATCGCTTTAGCGGAACTGACGTCGAAGCGAATGCGAGGGGCCAGACGGGCAGTGTACGATGAGATCTGTCTGAAGCCGCCTGGGAACGTTAGGCGATGCCCCACCTGCTGCGTGTGAGATTGCTCCACATAAAGCACGTCGGATGCCCCACCTGCTGCGTTGAATAACCACGACCCGACGAGAACTTTAACTGAAAACTAGGAAGTCTTCGTATCTTCCTTGGTACTTGCCCGGCTTATTGCAGATGCAAGGACATCTGCCGCCCCGCTTGAACATCGTTCTTCGATTTTTGGCCTCCGCTCTACCTGGTGTCAGTGCAACTCGAGTGCAGAAAAGTCGGGTGGTGCGGTGGAAAACCTATCTCGTTCACTCGAAAAAGGTAGTACTACTACCGCCACTCGTGGCACACTGGAAAACTACTCGGGGAGAAAACTACCTTTTCTCGAGAATAAATAGCTATTCTTGCACGACAACAGGTTGGGTTCCAGGTGGAATCCATAGAACCCGATAGGAACCCGGGCACAATCCCGCCGTGGGTCAATCTCGCAGCCTTCGTTTTCGAGGTGAGACAATCTCATATAGTGTTCGTTTTTGAGGGTCAGACTGTCCCGCCTCAAAAACGAGGATTAGGAGATCGTCCCATCTCAAAAACGAAGGCTAGGAGATTGTCCCACCTCGAAAATGACGCCTGGGAGATTCACCCACCTCGAAAACGAAGACTACGAGATTGTCTCGCCTCGAAAACGAAGAGGCTATTGTCCGACCTCGGCATCACATAAGAATTGTAGAAACGAAGAAGGTCAAGCTATCCGTTCCGACTCTAAGGGGCGTCTTGAAGGCCCGCCCTTCTCGGAGATGCTTGAGGAAGAGACCGATGTCATCGTAGAGCGCGGACGCATTAGCGGGCATGGGTTCGTCCGCGCCCATCAGCAGTCGAGTGTAGCTGGACATTCGAATCCCCCAGACTGCGATCAACTCGATCGTTTTCCACGATGATCGGCTATGCTCGGACTGTTACCGATCGTCGATCCGGGTTGATTACGAGAACGTGGCGGCGCAAAGACCATTTCTCGAATAAAGAATGGAAATCGTAAGAACGAAAAACGCGGGCGCTGGCAGCGTGTTTGGGAGAAGACAACCCTCAACCATCACGTTCACTCAGTACTACGGCCAATCCTCCCCCGGCACGTACAAAAGGTTCCACGCCTACTCTTTTTTGTATCAGGGAACAGGGTAGAGAAGGGGGAGGCCGGGGACTCTGGTGGGGGGTGGGTGTGTGTGTGGGGGGGGTGGAGTGGGAGAGTGAGGAGTCGCGATGCAGGCCGGCGGACTGCGGTTGGCGGCGGCGGTGGCCCGGTGCCTCGGGAACTTCGTGCAGGCGCGGTTCTCGTCGAAGATCACCACCGGCGGGATGAAGGGCAAGATCCTAAGGGGAGGCAGAGGCGGGCCCGTGTCGAAGAAGTACGGCTGGAAGGAGATGCCCGGCGCGATCGTCTGCACCGGAGACACCATCTACAAGACGCAGATCGAGTCGATCCGGGTTGATCGGACGAGAACGTGGCGGTGCAAAGACCATCTACCAATACTTTCTGGCTCGCATTCTTCGTAGCAACAACGCAATTGTAAGAACGAAAGAGAGCGCTGGCAGCGTGTTTGGGAGAAGATGACCATATCATCACGAATATACCAGGCTAATCTTCCCCCGGCACGTACAAACAAACACACGCCTACTCTTTTTCTTGATACGAACAAGGTAGAAGGGGAGGCCGGGGACTCTGGTGGGGGGTGGGTGTGTGTGTGTGGGGGGGGGGAGGGTGGAGTGGGAGAGTGAAGAGTCGCGATGCAGGCCGGCGGACTGCGGTTGGCGGCGGCGCGGTGCCTCGGGGGCTTCGTGCAGGCGCGGTTCTCGTCGAAGATCACCACCGGCGGGATGAAGGGCAAGATCCAAAGGGGAGGCAGAGGCGGGCCCGTGTCGAAGAAGTACGGCTGGAAGGAGATGCCCGGCGCGATCGTCTGCACCGGAGACACCATCTACAAGACGCAGATCGAGTCGATCCGGGTTGATTGGACGAGAACGTGGCGGTGCAAAGGCCATCTACCAATACTTTCTGGCTCGCATTCTTCGTAGCAACAACGCAATTGTAAGAACGAAAGAGAGCGCTGGCAGCGTGTTTGGGAGAAGATGACCATATCATCACGAATATACCAGGCTAATCTTCCCCCGGCACGTACAAACAAACACACGCCTACTCTTTTTCTTGATACGAACAAGGTAGAAGGGGAGGCCGGGGACTCTGGTGGGGGGTGGGTGTGTGTGTGTGGGGGGGGGGAGGGTGGAGTGGGAGAGTGAAGAGTCGCGATGCAGGCCGGCGGACTGCGGTTGGCGGCGGCGCGGTGCCTCGGCGGCTTCGTGCAGGCGCGGTTCTCGTCGAAGATCACCACCGGCGGGATGAAGGGCAAGATCCAAAGGGGAGGCAGAGGCGGGCCCGTGTCGAAGAAGTACGGCTGGAAGGAGATGCCCGGCGCGATCGTCTGCACCGGAGACACCATCTACAAGACGCAGATCAGCGGCGTCGGCGTCGACGAGGACGACGACGAAATGCCGTTCGTGCTATATCCAGGGCTCAATACCGTCAGAGACGCGATAGGCAGAATCCGAGCGACGGTGGACGGCGTCGTCAGGGTGTCGAAGCTGCCAGGGACCGAAGGAACCGGCGAAAAAGTGTTCCTCTGGGTCGACCCGCACTGGGACGAGTTCATGGCCAAGGAGCGCGAGAGGCACCGCTACCGGTCTCTGGGGATGGAGTTCGCGATCGACGAAGTTGAAGCTCGGTCCGTGAAGAACCCGCGGTGGACGCGGCAGGAGGACATGGAGCAAGAGCTGCCGAGCTGGCCGTACAATCCGGCGTGGGACCTGCCGCCGGAGGAGCGGTCCTACCAGAAGCAGCCGAACTTCACCCATCACAAGACCGCGAAGACCGAGAGGCAGCTGTACGAGAACGCCGACGAGGAGATGTTCTACTCGCGGATGCCGAACCACACGCGGCACTACCGCTTCGGAGGGGTGCACTACGAGTACAAGGGCGTCGCGAAGAAGATGAAGCCGGTCGGGGTGGTCCCGTTCGCGCGGAACACGTGGCACCAGCCGACGGCGAGCTCCATCCCCGCCTTGTACGCGCAGCGGCACGACAGGCGGGCGGCGGCGAAGGACCGGCTGCAGGTCTACAATGTGTCCGACATGTGGGGCACGTTCTGGGAGTAGCGCCGTTTTCGCCACGGATTCCTTGCGCCGTGTAGAAAGTATACCTGCGGTTTGCGGACAGCGGCAAAGGACGCTATAAGTCTACCGTCTACCATGTCTCTGACATGCGGGGTTGTATGTTTCCGTCATGGGTTCGTTGCGCACGCACTCCGGTGTAGCAAGTATACCTGCGGATGGCGGCAAAGGAGCGATACCAAGTCTGCCCTCCATGTCTCTTACATGTGGTTAGGTTCTGGGAGTATGTCTTGTGGCGTGGAATAGGAGCGGTCCTACCAGAAGCAACCCAACTTCATTCACCACAAGACCGCGATGACCGAGAGGCAGCTGTATGAGAACGCCGACGAGGAGATGTTCTACTCGCGGATGCCGAACCACACGCGGCACTACCGCTTCGGAGGGGTGCACTACGAGTACAAGGGCGTCGCGAAGAAGATGAAGCCGGTCGGGGTGGTCCCGCTCGCGCGGAACACGTGGCACCAGCCGACGGCGAGCTCCATCCCCGCCTTGTACGCGCAGCGGCACGACAGGCGGGCGGCGGCGAAGGACCGGCTGCAGGTCTACAATGTGCCCGACATGTGGGGCACGTTCTGGGAGTAGCGCCGTTTTCGCCACGGATTCCTTGCACCGTGTAGAAAGTATACCTGCGGTTTGCGGACAGCGGCAAAGGACGCTATAAGTCTACCGTCTACCATGTCTCTGACATGCGGGGTTGTATGTTTCCGTCATGGGTTCGTTGCGCACGCACTCCGGTGTAGCAAGTATACCTGCGGATGGCGGCAAAGGAGCGATACCAAGTCTGCCCTCCATGTCTCTTACATGTGGTTAGGTTCTGGGAGTATGTCTTGTGGCGTGGGATAGGAGCGGTCCTACCAGAAGCAACCCAACTTCATTCACCACAAGACCGCGATGACCGAGAGGCAGCTGTACGAGAACGCCGACGAGGAGATGTTCTACTCGCGGATGCCGAACCACATGCGGCACTACCGTTTCGGAGGGGTGCACAACGAGTACAAGGGCGTCGCGAAGAAGATGAAGCCGGTCGGGGTGGTCCCGCTCGCGCGGAACACGTGGCACCAGCCGACAGCGAGCTCCATCCCCGCCTTGTACGCGCAGCGGCGCGACAGGCGGGCGGCGGCGAAGGACCGGCTGCAGGTCGACAACGTGTCCCACGTGTGGGGCACGTTCTGGGAGAAGCGCCGTTTTCGCCGCCCCGTGTACGAAATTATACCTGCGGTTGTGGACGTTGGCAAAAGGACGCAGCTACAAGTCTACCGCGTCTCTGACATGGGTTGGTCGAGGGCGTCATGGGTTCATTACGCACGCACTCCTGTGTAGAAAGTATACCTGCGGCTGCTGACCGCGGCAAGGACGCGGCCACAAGTCTACCGTGTCTCTGACATGCAGGATTGGTCCAGGGAGTATGTTTCCGTCATGGGTTCATTGCGCACGCACTCCTGTGTAGAAAGTTTCCCTGCGGCTGCTGACCGCGGCAAGGACGCGACCACAAGTCTACCGTGTCTCTGACATGCGGGGTTGGCTCAGGGAGTATGTTCATTGCGCACGCACTCCTGTGCAGAAAGTTTCCCTGCGGCTGCGAACATCGACAAAAGGACGTCCGAAAAACGCTAGTCTACCCCCGTTCTGACAAATTGAGTAGGTTGACATGGTCTTTGTAGATCGTTCACCTGCCCACTGCTTCGTCTTGTTACCAGTAAGAGAACCTCGCCTCGCGAGCGAAGCACGTCAGCTGCGCAAACACATACAAACCCCTGCCCGTTGCGCGCTCGTTTGCAACTGAACGGCGGTCGGACGATCGAAAGGAATTTGTGGGATCGTTGCTCACGTAGCACGCATAATAGGACGCGAAAACTCGTTCAATAGTCATTCATGAATCTACCGAATACATGGTAACTTGCGAGATGGAAGAAAAGGTCTCACCAAGGTTGGAGAAGCAACCCGATAGTCACTTTCCAACGGTTCCAACGGTTTAGCTAGGAGAAGCAACCCACTACCTGCGTTGTTCGTACGTGCACTTCCGCACCTCCTCTGTACACAAATTCCCTGAGTGGGGTACTGCAAGGGGCCTAAGAGCCCCTCCTGACTGTGGTGGAACCTCCCTGCTCTATCTTCATCGCCAGGCGGCCCTGAAGAATGAAAAAAAGAAAAACGCCGCTCCTGGTCCAGGAACGTGACGGTCAACCACAGCTTGCAAAGCTTGAGTCGGAGGCAGCACAGTGCCACAACCCCGTCCGCTCTCCTGCGGCTGACCGTCTCGACGAGCTTGTGTGTTCAGCGCGAGCGCCAAGCCCCAAGGTGCGCCAAGCCTTGATGCTTTAGTTTGGGAAATCGGTAGCCACTTGACCCGGCTCTGCAGTACCGCCGAACACGTGAAGCTTGGCTCCCATGTAGCAGGCTTTCCCTGGCACCAAAGCCAGCGGCCCTGAAGAAAAGTGAAAATTGATGTGGCTGGAAGACTTCGCCGAGTTTGCCCATCGGGCGAGCAGGGCGCCGAATAGTTTGCTCCAAGGCTGCTGGGACGAGCCTCTCCTTTTGTATCCTGTTCTTTAAGGCGGCGCCAACGAGATTTGCGGCTACCGTTTGCCTCTGCTGAAGGAGGGCCAAACTCTGCGTAAGACTTAGTTCCCGATTGCTTCTCCCGTTTGGGCTCTTTTACGACGTAGCGTGGCATACTTTTGGCGGCGCTTCGTACGCGCGCTTAGTGACTCACTTGTAGTGAGTGACAGGCTGTGATGAGTTTCACGCTGCTCAGTGACCGTGCAACTGTAGCTTGTCGTTCGTGACGCTCTGTAAGAGTGGTGTGGTGTAGCAATCCTGTAGCGACTGCTACACTGTACTGAACAGAGTAGCGTTCCGTAGTGAGTGGCACACTGTAACGAGTGACACACTGAAGAGAGTATCGCCCGTAGTGAGTGGCATATTGTAATGAGTGACACACTTCAATGAGTGGCATACCATACTGCAGTGACTGACACACTGTACTGAGTGGCATACTGTAGCAAGTGACGCAAATAGTAGCATCCCGTAACGAGTGACACATTGTACTGAGTGGCATGCCATACTGCAGTGACTGACACACTGTACTGAGTGGCATACTGTAGCAAGTGACGCAAATAGTAGCATCCCGTAACGAGTGACACATTGTACTGAGTGGCATGCCATACTGCAGTGACTGACACACTGTACTGAGTGGCATACTGTAGCGAGTGACGCAAATAGTAGCATCCCGTAACGAGTGACACATTGTACTGAGTGGCATGCCATACTGCAGTGACTGACACACTGTACTGAGTGGCATACTGTAGCAAGTGACGCAAATAGTAGCATCCCGTAACGAGTGACACATTGTACTGAGTGGCATGCCATACTGCAGTGACTGACACACTGTACTGAGTGGCATACTGTAGCGAGTGACGCAAATAGTAGCATCCCGTAACGAGTGGCACACTGTACTGAGTAGCATGCCATACTGTAGTGAGTGGCACGCTGTACTGAGTGGCATACGTAGCGAGTGGCACAGACAGTAGCGTCCCGTTACGAGTGACACACTGTACTGAGTGGCATGCCATACTGCAGTGACTGACACACTGTACTGAGTAGCATGCCATACTGTAGTGAGTGGCACGCTGTACTGAGTGGCATACGTAGCGAGTGGCACAGACAGTAGCGTCCCGTTACGAGTGACACACTGTACTGAGTGGCATGCCATACTGCAGTGACTGACACACTGTACTGAGTAGCATGCCATACTGTAGTGAGTGGCACGCTGTACTGAGTGGCATACGTAGCGAGTGGCACAGACAGTAGCGTCCCGTTACGAGTGACACACTGTACTGAGTGGCATGCCATACTGTAGTGAGTGGCACACTGTACTGAGTAGCATGCCATACTGTAGTGAGTGGCACGCTGTACTGAGTGGCATACGTAGCGAGTGGCACAGACAGTAGCGTCCCGTTACGAGTGACACACTGTACTGAGTGGCATGCCATACTGTAGTGAGTGACACACTGTACTGAGTAGCATGCCATACTGTAGTGAGTGGCACGCTGTACTGAGTGGCATACGTAGCGAGTGGCACAGACAGTAGCGTCCCGTTACGAGTGACACACTGTACTGAGTGGCATGCCATACTGTAGTGACTGACACTCTGTAGAGAACAGCGTCCCGTAGTGAGTGGCGTACTGTATTGAGCGGCTCGTTCGTTGCCTTTTAGCGCGGAAGAAACGCGACGCACAGACACAATGTCGCACAATCAGATTCATCCGAGTTCGCCAAACTGCGTCAGCCAGCCAACCGAAACCCCGTTGCAACCAATACCCCTTAGGTCCCGCGTCCCGTTCCCCTTCCCCCTTTTTCCATCACAAATGCTACGGCACAACAGAGCGCTGTTGCAACCGTTCCGAGACGCAGTGCCCGACCCTACACGGGTGCACACCCACACGCGCGACAACCGCCCCTTGGGTCTCCGAGTCATCAGAGAGCCCGGCTACACGTGGAACAGAGATGACCACCAGTTCCAAGCCCCGGCCTTCCGGATGGACACGGTCATAAACAGGCACACACAACCTCTGCTCGGGAAAAAGGAGCCTCTGCGGAGCAAGGTGAGATGCCCCTGGTGCCACACGTACTTCGACTTCACCTACGAAGAGTACAGAAGAGATCCGTTGCTGCAGACGAAGGTGAAACAGCACGAGGAGTCGCACACACCGCCGCCTGGTTGGGAGCCAGACCCGCGGCCGATGAAAGGAAAGGGTGTCACGCAATACGACACGCGACACAGATTCGGTTGGATGCTCGGTGAAGAGTGGTAGGCAACAGGCGTACAGCTGCGGCTTCACGCCGGTGCCACGAAGAACCAATCCTTCCCTTCAGGCACTGGCGAATGCCTGCTACGCACTTCTGCCACCTGGTTCGGAGTGTCTGTCCATTGCCGGAAAGTGTGACAACGATGTACCACACCACGGGAGAGATCCTGCAGGCGCTGGCAAATGCCTGCTACGCACTTCTGCCACCTGGTTCGGAATGACTGACCTGTCCGTTGCCGGAAAGTGTGCCACACAACGATGTGCCACAACACAGAAGAGATCCTTCAGACACTGGCGAATGCCTGCTGCACACTGCTGCCGCCTGGTTCGGAGTGTGTGACCTGTCCGTTGCCGGAAAGTGTGCCACACAACGATGTACCACAACCCAGGAGAGATCCTTTCCTTCCGACTCTGGCGACGCCTGCAACACGCACACTTGCCGCCTGGCTCGGAGCCTGTCCCTGACCACTGGCGGAAAGTGTGTCACGAGAACACGAAGAATCTCGGAAATATCTTTCAGACACTGATGCCTGCAACGCACATCTGCCGCGTGTTTTGGAGCTTGCCGCCACCGCTTGCCCAGTGGCGGGAAGTGTGCCACAAGAATTAGCGTCGGCGAAGAGTAGACCACACGAAGACTCTCGGAACCGTCCCTTCCTTCAGACACTGACGCCTGCAACGCACATCCGCCGCCTGCTTCGAAGCACACAACGGTGCACCACAAGATGACGTCGTTTGAAGAGTAGCAGACCGACTCGTCATAAACCGGATACTTACGGGTCAAATGGCCGGAGATAGCCATATGTGGACCCTGTGTTGCGCACATAAGCGAAGCAAGCCTACCGTACAGTACACCTTAGCTCAGGTTCAGGGCATTGTTGTAAATTTAAGCAAGTGTCTACTTCCATTCGCGTGATTCTTCGAAGAGAACTCTTCCTACTTGGCACGCCGAACCGCCTCGGAACCGAACCCGCGACAGTTTACACCATGCTCAGCACTTTCCCGTCTTGAAATACGGACCAAAGAGTCCACCACGTGTGCGATACTTTGTGCGGGTGTAAAACTCACAAGCCCTACTGAAAGGGAGATGTGCCACGCCTTGAAGCCCGTGGATGATAGCTTGAGGCCAGCCACACTTGTTGGAAAATGGAAGAGAGATGGGCTGAGCCTGGGCAGGAGCCGGGGCAAACCCCGTTCGGTCCTTCAGCGATCGGTGTTGTCCCCGCTGGCCGGACTCACTGTGGTGAACAACCTCACTTGCCTCTCCATTTTACCTTTGCTCCCGTTTTTCTAGCATCCGAGCGGTACCTCAGCAGAGCAGCAGTGCGTCGATGCAACATGTCAATCAAGGGAATTGACCAGTCGGCGCACGCATTCCCGTGGACTACTGCGGGACCGCAACAGCAAGGTGCGATGAAGGGCAGGTGACCTTTCAAGCTTACAGAAGGCCAGATCCTCCAAGTCGGTGCGAGAGTTTATTTATAGGGCAAATTATCTTATAGCCACCCGGTATTTTCAATATTCCCTTATAGCCACGGAAAAAGAATTTTATTCCCTTATAGCCACGAACTGACGACAACCGCTTTTTTTTTCCCTTATAGCCACCACGAAATAATTTTATTCCCTTATAGCCACGAAAAAAGATTTTTATTCCCTTGTAGCCACGAAAAAAGAATTTTATTCCCTTATAGCCACGAAAAAAGAATTTTATTTCACTGGGGTCCCAAATTCTTCACTCCATTTTTTTACTACCCCCATTTTTTAACCACTACCCCCCCTTTTTTAACCACTACCCCCCTTTTTTAACCACTACCCCCCCTTTTTTAACCACTACCCTAAAAACTGGTCACGAGTGAAGAAAAAACGGTTCAGGTGGGTAAAAACAATGATGTTACCAATGGAAAAACGACAAAAAAGAAGAAGAATGATGTAAACAGCTTGCCATGTGATTATTTTTTGGTGCCCTTAGGGTGCGGCTTGATAGCATCTGTACCAATCTGAATGATAGCTCCCTCAGCAATGTTGCTGAAGTAGAAAACATTCGAAGGTGGTACAGGGTGTGCTTGAGTCAAAAATGCAGGGATCTCAATGCAGGGGGCCTCAAGTGTTGGTGCGGTGCTACCACTGGCCTCAGTATCTGTGGCCGCGTGATCAAGAGACAGATCTGCAGCCAAAGATGTTAACATATGCTTGCTTCGGTCAAGGTACTGCTGTGCAGTTGTTATGGAGGTCCATCCAAAAAATCTCATGAGGTCAGCTGGTGTTCGACCTTTGTCGGCAAGGTGGGTGGCAGCACTGCGGCGCAAAGCATGACCCGTGTATTTTTCCGAGTTTTCGAGGCTCAAACTGTTCGCGGCATGGATTGTGACTTGGCGGCAACTGTTGATCCCCCAGCGTGAGGTTCGAAACCCGTTTGCCTTCCCTCTTGCAACATAGTTTATCGCGTGCCACAAGAACTTGTACGCCAAACCAGCCACAGACAAACTCCCTATGTATGTTTTCAAGGCATCTTGAGCAGCCCCTTTCGGCACGAGGAAAACAGCTCTCTTTTTTGCACCTCTCTGCTTGGCCGGTTGGTAAGACACCCACGTGCCAAGATCGTCATCAACAAGATCGTCTTTCTGCAAGCCGTAGCTTTCATCTGCTCGCAAGCCGCCGAAGTAGGTGACAGAAAAGTAAGCTCTCGAAATGATGCCGGGCGCAGTCTCGTCATCTACGGTCTGCAAGTACGCGAACACCTCGGCTGGTGTGAAGACGCTGGCCTTTTTTGTCGGTACAGAGCTTTGCTCCTCCTGCCGCTTCAAATAGGCAGTCACTCGTCTGTGGTCCACTTTTGTGTCGTGGCGAGCCTGCACCCCCGACTTGATCATGCTGTAGCGCTGCCAGAGAGTTTTGTAGCCGAGCTTCTTGATTTCTGCCAGATCATGCATGTACAGCAGAATATCACTTTCAGATGGCTGCCCCTTAATCTTTGCGAAGGACAGGAAGTCGGCATAGGTCTTTTCGTACAATTTGCGACTCTTGGACGGTAGAAGGTCAGCAATGATCGCTTTCACTTTCTTCGATTTCTCACTTGATGTTGAGCTGCTGTCAGACGAACTGCTGTCAGATGATGGTGTTGGCACTTTTCTCTTCCTTCCGGGCATGATTCTGTTCTTGGTCTCCCCTTTTTCTGTATATCCTGGGTATTTTTTACCTTCATTCCGTTAAAAACACTCGTAACTCTGTTTTCTTCACTACCCCACTTTTTCCGGGTCGTTTGGAGTGACTCATTTGGGACACCAGTGAAATAAAATTATCTTATCACCCATTAATGGCGAAAGTTTTCACTCTCGAACCCAATTTTTTGGCACTCGACCCTCCGGGTCTCGTGCCAAAAAATTGGGTTCTCGAGTGAAAATTTTCGCCATTATTAACAGGTAATAAATAGCTATTATTCCCTTACAGCCACGAAAAAAGATTTTGATCCCGGAGAGGAGCCACCTTCTCCTGTTGGTTTTCATACATATGGGTGCACAACAAGTTCGCGACTCAAATTTCCGTGTTTGTAACAAAATCCAGCTCCAGGTTTAGACAAGAAGTGAGAATATAGTAAAAATGTCATGTGCAGACTGCTTACGAGTCATAAAGGATTTACCCTTTGAATCCGACAACATCAGGGCAAAGATCCTGGGATTTGCCCTGATCCGCGACGTCCACTCAGCGGTAGAGGCACTTTCCGATTCACCAGCCGTACTTTTGTCCGCTCTTATACGTGCAGCGCAATCTTCGGAAGAAGTACCGCCACCAGACTCGCCCGCTATGCCAGCCTCCGAGTCAGAAGCTGCTCCACTAGTTTCGTCAGATGTCGATGACGGTGGCGTTGACGCTGCCTCACTAGTTTCGTCAGATAGCGGTGATGATGACGCACTCCTGTCAGTTGGGGCTGTCTTCGAAGACATGGAGGCGTTTTGCGACGCAGTGCTGAGAACAACGTTTTCAGCTTCTCGGACGTGCGTTCGAAAGCGCAGCGACGCACATAGGACACTTTTTAAGTGCTCCGCAAAGGCCGATAACGGGAGCGCATGTGGGTTTTCGTGCAACGCGCATGTGCGGGGAGCAGAGGTGCGAGTCTCTTCCTGCACTGCGCATACGTGCAACCTCTTGCAAAAGGCTGCCACTGGGAGGCTCAAAACTTCTTGGATAGCTCGTGAGGTGGAAGACCTTGTTCGCGCGGAACCCAAAACAACACCGAAGCAGCTGCAAGCCCACATCAAAAAAGACCTAGGCGCGGAGGTTTCGTACAAGGTCGCGTGGCAGGCGAAGGAGAGGGCACTTCAGAACACAGTGGCATTTGCAGGGGAAGGCTTCACCAAGCTGCGTGGCTACTTTTCTTTTCTTCGCGAGCACGATGCCCAAAGCGTTTGTGTTGTGAGGAGCCATGTCGTGCAAGGGCACGAGCGCTTCAAGTTCGCGTCAATGGTCCTTGGCGGATGCCGGGCCGCACAGGCAGCTGCCTTGCCAATCATTGCGGTCGATGGGACGTTTTCAAACACGCAATGAGGTGAACTGGCCGCGAGTTCTCTCATCAACCTGATCAAGCTACGACTTCAATTTGCAGACTGGACGTCTACTCGTTCTGCTTGCCGCGACTCTACGAACCAATAAACACGGCAAACACGCAATGAGGTGGACTGAGCGATATCTCTCAACAGCCCGATTATGCTACAACTTCAACATACAGACTGGAGGGAGGGAGAGGGAGGGGATGCAAAATACAGATCAGACTGAAATAGAAGGAACACACTTATCCGGTTCTTGACCTACTATGCCGTGTTATAAAAACTGTCGAGGGGCCCCCCCACAGGTTCTCGCATGTCTCGCATGATTCGTTCGCCTCCGTAACACTATCCGGTAGTAGGCTTTGCAATTTTGCTCTTGCTAGATCATGGCTGAATGGTGGGTGGCGGAGTACCGCGTGGTTGACTGGTCTGGTTCGGTGGTCCAGGCTGGTCAGGGAATACAATTCTGTTTTCGTGGCTATAAGGGAATAAAATTCTTTTTTCGTGGCTATAAGGGAATAAAAATTTTTTTTCGTGGCTATAAGGGAATAAAAATCTTTTTTCGTGGCTATAAGGGAATAAAATTCTTTTTTCGTGGCTATAAGGGAATAAAATTCTTTTTCCGTGGCTATAAGGGAATTAAAAAACATGTGGTGGCTGTAAGGGAATAAAAAACATTGACGTGGCTATAAGGGAATAAAATTCTTTTTTCGTGGCTATAAGGGAATAAAAAAAAATCGTGGTGGCTATAAGGGAATAAACCCTTATTTATATTTTAGGCATCTCATCATTGGTGTCATGGGGGGGCCTTCACGTGGCGACACGGTTGACCGCACCTTAATTGAGTCGCGGTCGCCGATCCCCCAGCCGCCAGCATCATGTACTTGATGCGACGCGGAACAAGTGCTGACAGCACCGCCCGGCGAATAGAGGGCCACAAAAGTGGCAAATCGACCGGTCGGGGGGTGCTTAGCAGCCAATGGCCTGACGGCTGAGTGCGCACCTAAGCAGGGCTGCATCCTCGTGTTGTAGCCGTGTTGTGTATAAGGCTTCGTGGGGACCTGGTCAACCACCTCATCATAGACACAAACCTTTCGCGACCGTGATTGGACAGTCGGGATTGCCGGGGGCGGGTCTCCACGAAGAAGAGAAAAGTAAAGCAAGACCTGCCTCCTGCGCCTGCCTCCGGCTTCTTCGGCAGACGACACATACAACTACTATACTAGTATACTACTGCCTCGAGCTCGTCGTCAAACTGCACATCGGACGTGAAGCGCGCACCGACAAACAGAACGCGGGGCAAGAAGCGACTGACGCATGATACGACGCGTGCAAAGAAGTAGTCTGTTGCGGCTTGTGCAGTCTATCGTCACAGTTTGTTGCTGCACACCAAGTTCAAACTACTACCAGGCATCTCACCGCAGCAAGGCTGGGACGCTGAGTGGCATTGCCCTCGAAACGTGGCAGAAACTACAGTGGGCCGCAACGGACAAGATCCGATGAACGATAGGCTCGCGCACTCAAAACTTGACTTGCACCCATAAGTGTACTAAACTCCCGGAGATCCAAGCAAACATCCGAGTCAAATGGAAAGACCCCTCCTGAGAACAGGAGCTCGAAACGAGTATTAAGTGAAGCTGAAAACAAAGCAAACCTCTGCATTCCCGCGAAAACGCCGAGCTGATGCTAGCATCAAGCATACATGCGAGGCAGGATTCATCCATCATTTTCTCCGGTTCCCCAAACCAAGTGGGAAAATCGATCAACTGGCACGCGTAAATAAGCCCGCTTGTCAAAATTACCTCCCCCAAAAACGGTACAGAAATGTCCTGGGGGTACCTGTCCCAGAAAAGCGGGCTTAGCTCGCTAGAGAGCTAAAACTGCTGCTAGAATTCCAGATTTACCAAACTTGCAGTAGACTCGGACCAACACCGCCCAATTTCATCTCCGCAACAACAGGTGACCGAAAGGCAAAGCAAATCAACTCAGAAAAGAAGCTAAAATGGTTAAGGTCCGATCGCACGAGCTCCGCACCCAGGGTAAGGAGGACTTGCTGAAGCAGCTGACGGTGTTGAAGACGGAGCTGGCGAGCCTCCGCATGGCGCAGGTGACGGGGGGACCCGCTACGAAGGTGGCGAAGATCAGAATTCCTCACCTGAAAATGACACAAACAAGCGGGAAAACATCAACCGGCACACACAATGAGTACCCTATGAGTCCCCGTCCATACAGGGTGAATACTCGAAACAGTCTAGGTCTAAGTTGGAAATCGGTACAGACCGGTACGCACCATACACCGCCCAATCACTCAATTTGCAGGGACCGAAAGTCAAAACAACTAAAAAAAAGAACAAAATGGTGAAGGTCCGATCGCACGAGCTCCGCACCCAGGGTAAGGAGGACTTGCTGAAGCAGCTGACGGAGCTGAAGACGGAGCTGGCGAGCCTCCGCGTGGCGCAGGTGACGGGGGGACCCGCTACGAAGGTGGCGAAGATCAAGACCGTGCGGAAGAGCATCGCGAAGGTGCTGACGGTGCTCAACTGCAACATGAAGAACAACCTCCGCCAGCTGTACCGGGGCAAGAAGTTCATGCCGGTCGACCTGAAGAAGAAGACGACCCGCGCCATGAGGCGCGCCCTGACGCACAAGGAGAAGTCCTCGCAGACCCTCCGCCAGCAGAAGATGGCCGCCGCGTTCCCGCAGCGCAAGTTCGCCCTTTCGCTCTAAACAGAGACCTCATCACCGGTGCCACACCCCCTTCCGCTGTTGCCGGAGGAGGGGCGGGTTGTTTTTCGGAACAACCGACAGAAAAAAAAAAGATAAGAGGTAAGAAGACGAGTTATCACTGCACGCCGCGCCGAAGTGTGACTTTTCGAACATCGCAGATTCACGCATCTCTCCGCCGAAACCACCCAGCGCCGTTCAAACGAATCCGCGAAGAAAACCGCTGGGCACCACCCGCCATGCTCGATCGATGCGTCAGCCCCACCTTTGCCGTGTTGACTTCCGCAGGGTGGACCTGGACTTGCTTCTCTCCGTTTGTTTCTTCCGTGGTGCATTGAATGGGCTTTGTGACGACTTCTTGGGAGGTGTTTGGCTGCCGCTTTTTGTTCGTTTTCTTTTTCGACGCGTCGGATACGAAAGGGAAACCCCCCCACCGAATGCGACACGCCTTTGAAAGGACCTTTGAATCCTCCCTTGAGAGGGCCGTAAAGAATTGTGCGCGAAACACGGCATTGCCACAGAGTGCCAGCTGACGGCGGAGTGCGCTGAATTGCGAGTCGGCGACGACCCCCTTGCCTTACCTCCTACTGCGTGTCAGCACAGGGGGCAGGGGAGGGGAGTGACCACTTTGAATCGAAAAAAAGGCCCTTTTTTCAGCTGCCCATTTGTTCTCGCTAGCTTGTTAGCAACCGCCGGCGTCACGAACCGCCGCATGCACGGCCTGCGGGTGAGCCGGTCCATCCCCTCTCGATAGACCGTGATAGACCGAAAAATACAGCACCGGGCAATTCGATGCAGCTCTAGGGACTAGGGATGGACCTGATAGACCGTGGAGGACCGTGATTCACTGTGATAAACAGCGGCAGGCACTTCGATGCAGTTTCAAGCGATAGGGACGGACCGGCTCAGCTGCGGGTTCGAGGAGCTGGAGGCTTTGGCGGGAAGAATACCTGATTCTAGTCCCTGAAAGGGCACCATTGGGGGTAGACGAGAGGAGAGCAGCGCCACAGGATAATACGAGAAGAACACCCGTTTCGATGCCAAGGTCACCATTGGGTAGATGACCAACAGCGCTACAGGATGCTCCGAGGAGAACACCCGTTTCGATGCCAAGGTCACCATTGGGTAGATGACCAACAGCGGTACAGGATGCTCCGAGGAGAACACCCGTTTCGATGCCAAGGTCACCATTGGGTAGATGACCAACAGCGGTACAGGATGCTCCGAGGAGAACACCCGTTTCGATGCCAAGGTCACCATCGGGTAGATGACCAACAGCGCTACAGGATGCTCCGGAGAAAACCCGTTCCAAGTCCCTGAAGAAGCACCATTGGGACTATGGAGGAGATACATCCCACCGATAGCCGAACACAGGGCAAAGCAGCACCAAAGAGCCCCGACACAGCAGACGGCGCGACCCGCCGAAAAGCGAAACACTTGGCGTCGGATCGCAAAGTAGCGGAATCAACCAACTTACTTTGGGTTAGAATGCAACAAAATCGATGGCGATAATCTGCAATCTGCATTCGCCGGCGTCGCGGTTATCGTGATGTGTCATGCTTTCGCCTCTTCAGCTCGTCTTGATCGTCGCGCTCAGGCTACTTCGCTTCCCCTTCGACTGCCCGTCCAGCTTCATCGGTTGCGCGTCGGCTTCTGCTTCTTCACGGCGCTTGGGCGATGGCCGTGTTGTCTTCTGTGGGGTCCTCTGCCCGCTCGGCTTCTTCGGTTGCGCGTCGGCTTCTGCTTCTTCACGGCGCTTGGGCGATGGCCGTGCTGTCTTCTGTGGGGTCCTCTGCCCCCGCTCGGCTTCGGTTGCGCGTCGGCTTCTGCTTCTTCACGGCGCTTGGGCGATGGCCGTGTTGTCTTCTGTGGGGTCCTCTGCCCGCTCGGCTTCTTCGGTTGCGCTTCGACTTCTGCTTCTTCACGGCGCTTGGGCGATGGCCGTGCTGCCTTCTGTGGGGTCCTCTGCCCCCGCTCGGCTTCGGTTGCGCGTCGGCTTCTGCTTCTTCACGGCGCTTGGGCGATGGCCGTGTTGTCTTCTGTGGGGTCCTCTGCCCCCGCTCGGCTTCGGTTGCGCGTCGGCTTCTGCTTCTTCACGGCGCTTGGGCGATGACCGTGTTGTCTTCTGTGGGGTCCTCTGCCCGCTCGGCTTCTTCGGTTGCGCTTCGACTTCTGCTTCTTCACGGCGCTTGGGCGATGGCCGTGCTGTCTTCTGTGGGGTCCTCTGCCCCCGCTCGGCTTCGGTTGCGCGTCGGCTTCTGCTTCTTCACGGCGCTTGTGCGATGGCCGTGTTGTCTTCTGTGGGGTCCTCTGCCCGCTCGGCTTCTTCGGTTGCGCTTCGACTTCTGCTTCTTTACGGCGCTTGGGCGATGGCCGTGCTGTCTTCTGTGGGGTCCTCTGCCCGCTCGGCTTCTTCGGTTGCGCGTCGACGGCCAACCGGTGACTCAAAACCACCTTGGCTTCTTGAAGTTCGGAACAGTCAAGATGACAGTGGGGGTTCGCGTGGGTTGGAAACAGAGAAGGTACAGGCATATAAAAAACACAGCGAAGACCACGGTACAGCCGAACCAAGCAGCAGGCCCAGATGGCCATACCCACGTCCAATCCCAGAACCCGAACCTGCCTGCACTGTCGACCGGAGACATAAAACCCCGAAATCTCAAGCGACCTCTAAAGAAACACGGATCCTTAACCCCTTACGGACGGAGGGATAGGGATGTTGTTCAGCGTGCATGAAGCCTTCTGGGGAATCTATGAGTCGAACTCGAGAGTGTTACGACTCCAAAATGGAACCTGGTGCTCCTTGGAAAGGGTTCGTCACACATCTCTTCACAGCAGCAAACATTGATCCGTTTCGATGTGTCTTTGCTCTGGAGGCCCCGTGTCCGAACTCCGACTCGGGTTCTTGCTTTTTTAGTATTAACAATCTTTCGGGTTGCCCTTCGAGTGTGTTGTGCAGGCTAAAAAAGCGCAGGCAGCGTGTTTTGGTGGTTGATCAGAAATTCTCACCTGAAAATGACACAAACAAGCGGGAAAACATCAACCGGCACACACAATGAGTACCCTATGTGTCCGCCGTCCATACAGGGTGGATACTCGAAACAGTCTAGGTCTAAGTTGCAAATCGATACAGACCGGTACGCACCATACACCGCCCAATCACTCAATTTACAGGGACCGAAAGTCAAAACAACTAAAAGAACAAAATGGTGAAGGTCCGATCGCACGAGCTCCGCACCCAGGGTAAGGAGGACTTGCTGAAGCAGCTGACGGAGCTGAAGACGGAGCTGGCGAGCCTCCGCGTGGCGCAGGTGACGGGGGGACCCGCTACGAAGGTGGCGAAGATCAAGACCGTGCGGAAGAGCATCGCGAAGGTGCTGACGGTGCTCAACTGCAACATGAAGAACAACCTCCGCCAGCTGTACCGGGGCAAGAAGTTCATGCCGGTCGACCTGAAGAAGAAGACGACCCGCGCCATGAGGCGCGCCCTGACGCACAAGGAGAAGTCCTCGCAGACCCTCCGCCAGCAGAAGATGGCCGCCGCGTTCCCGCAGCGCAAGTTCGCCCTTTCGCTCTAAACAGAGACCCCATCACCGGAGCACACCCGCTGCGTTGTTGGGGAGGAGGGCTCGGAACAACCGAAAGAAAAACACGAAGCGAGAGAAGAACAATGACAGCAAAAAAGGTTCTAGCAAGAACTCGGGAGGAAGGACGCCAGATAGCACTCCAGCAACAAATCCCACCCCGGCCACATTCTGAGGAGATCGTCGGAGGTCAGCCAACGCGTTAGCAGAGCGTTCTTTGGAAGCCCAACTGCCCCCCCATCGAAAGAGGAAGTGTTCGGAGGAGCGCGGGCTAGTTCCGAGATCTAAAAAAAAAAAAAAAAAAGAGGCAAATTCGCGTTTCTTCTTCGTTCCTCTGCTGCGTTTCTTCTTTTTTTTTCTGCGGCTCGTTCCCCCCTTCTCCCTGTTCATTTCTTTTTGTCACCTCGCAGGTCAGCGGTGGCGACAGGTAGCTTTTCGGAAATAAAAATACAAACGCAACGTTTTTTCTTCTGCCTTTCGTCTGCGAGCCTGCACTGCCGAGGAAAGCTGGATGCACCGTGCTGGGCCAAAGTGAACGCGAGCGTACGAATACGTATGCGCCCTCATCACTCCGTAATACCAGCCTCAGTGGCCAACCGGACAGCAGCAGCAGCAGCAGCAGCAGCAGCAGCAGCAGCAGCAGCAGCAGCAGCAGCAGCAGCAGCAGCAGCAGCAGCAGCAGCAGCAGCAGCAGCAGCAGCAGCAGCAGCAGCAGCAGCAGCAGCAGCAGCAGCAGCAGCAGCAGCAGCAGCAGCAGCAGCAGCAGCAGCAGCAGCAGCAGCAGCAGCAGCAGCAGCAGCAGCAGCAGCAGCAGCAGCAGCAGCAGCAGCAGCAGCAGCAGCAGCAGCAGCAGCAGCAGCAGCAGCAGCAGCAGCAGCAGCAGCACTAGCAGCAGCGGGAGCTCCGCAACCGCTCTCACGAGTCGTCGTCCGTCAAGGCGGGCATGACACTCGAGGTGCCGCCGCCCCGCATCACCCTCGTCGACCGTAGCTTGCTCCGGAAAACGCCGGTCATGCAGAGCATGAGCTCGGAACCCGTCGCCGACACCCTGAAATGGGACGCGAGCTCAAACCCAAGGCCCCAAACCGCACCAGCAGCTGCAGCCGCCGCCTCTCGGAAAGACCCCCTTCCAGTAGTGTGTCACGGGTGGCTAGGTGAGGTGGCATACCCTAGGCCGTACTAGATCATATCTCCCACCTCAAGTCGTACCTCAGGTCATACCAAGTCATACCACCTCAAGTCGTACCTTATGTCATACCATTCAGGATCGGGGGGAGGACAGGGACCGGAAAAAAACAACTCACACACACACATTCACACACAATGCAACGGGGTATCATGTGCGAGGGCTGCCGGCAGCGCTTCACCATCCCGCAGCTGAAGGAGCACTTGGACGCGCCTGTGCTCAACGTGCACGACGTCAACTTCTACCTCCGGTGCCCGGATCGCCGCACAGGCTCGCGGCCGCCGACCCCCGCCAACCTGGACGAGTACTTGGCCCAGCAGCAGCAGCAGCAGCAGCAGCAGCAGCGGTCGACCCCTGCAGCAGCAGCCGGCGGCGGGTCTCGGAGCCTGCAGCGGGAGCTCCGCAACCGCTCTTACGAGTCGTCGTCCGTCAAGGCGGGCATGACACTCGAGGTGCCGCCGCCCCGCACCACCCTCGTCGACCGCAGCTTGCTCCGGAAAACGCCGTTCATGCAGAGCATGAGCTCGGAACCCGTCGCCGACACCCTGAAATGGGACGCGCGCCCGAACCCAGCCAACCACCAGCAGCAGCAGCAGCAGCAGCAGCAGCAGCCGCCGCCGCCGCCCCTCAAAAAAACGCCCTTCCAGCAGTGCGTCACGGAGGGCGACCTGGCAGACGGGCTGAAGTGGCAGGAGCACAAAGCCCGGCGGAAAAAGACAGCCTGGGAGCAATCGGTCGACCCGGACGCGCCGGCAGTCGACACTTTGCGGTGGGACCCGAGCGACGTGGGGAGGGCGCGGGTGACCCCTCGGCAGCTGCGGAAGTGGAAGGAGGAGGACATGCTGTCGGATGCGGAGTCGGAGAGGTACCACCGGGTGATCCCGAGGAAGAGCTACAAGCGGAAAAAGGGCGTCCCGCGGAACGTGTGGGAGAAGATGCAGAACCGGGAGAACGCGGAAACTCGGCAGAAGGCGGCGGAAGGGGTTGAAAAGGAACGCGCCGTTCGCAACCGGAAGGCGGCGCAGCTGGCATCAGACGTCAAACGAGCCGCGTCGATGCTTCGCGACGAGCAGCGGGGGAAGGCGAAGCTGGGACCCAACCGAGCCTTCCGCGAGGGAGACGCGGGATACTACACGGAGATGCACTCCACGGGCAGCGAGGGGGGAGAGCCAACGGGGGGTGGGTTCAGGCGGGGCGGCGGGGCTGGCTGGTCGCAGGGGGTGCCGCCTGGGGGCCGCGCGTCGTCCGGTCTGGGGGCGCCACGGCGGGCCGGGATGGTCGGCGTGAAAAAGCGGGCCTTCGGCGGAGGCGGCCCTCGGCAGTTTGCGGCCGCGCGCGCGGAGCAGGCCGCCCGCCGCCGGCAGCAGGCCGGCGCCGCCGCCCCCCGCCGGCAAGGCGCGGAGGGGAACCCGCACGGGGCTGCGAATGCGGCGAGGGAGTTTCCGAGGGACGGGTTGCGGGACAACTCGAGAGACTTTCCAAGGGGCGGTGTGAGCGAAGCCCCAAGGGGCTTTCCAAGGGACGATGTCAGGGCGAGCAGGGACAGCAACAGGGAAAATTCGAGAGATTTTCAAAGGGACGGTGCAAGCGCAGCTCCGAGGGAGTTTCCAAGGAACACTCCGCAGCCGGCGGCAGGCATAGGCCCACCGAAGAACGGGCCGCGTGCGCAGCAGCAGCAGCAGCAGGTCTTCAACGGTGGCGCACAGAACCCTGCCGCTGCTGCAGGCCCTGCGGCAGCAGCGGCAGCAGGGTACGCAGCGGGGGCTGCCGGTGAGCGTGGCTCCGGGATCTCACCGTTCGGCGGCGCCAGGTCAGGGGAGCAGGCCGGGGGTGCCTTCAGCCTCGGGGGAGGAGGCACCCGCGCTTTGCACGGCCAACGGGGCGACACCATGGTGGGAAGCTCGCCTCCGTCCTTCCGCACGCAGACCGAACCGCAAGCCCGGGGGGCCTTCGGGTTCGGAGGGGAAGACGCTCATACACCGAGCGGCACCAGGATGATGATGGGAAGCTCGCCTCCGTCCTTCCGACAGCCTGAACCGCAAGCCCGGGGTGCTTTCGGTCTTGGAGGTGGAGGAGGAGACACCCAAGCCTCGCACGGCCAGAGGGGCAACACCCCCAGGATGACGACGGGAACCTCGCCTCCGTCCTTCCGCACGCAGACCGAACCGCACACCCGGAATGCCTTCGGTTTCGGAGGGGAAGGCGCTCAAACCTTGGGTAACCCCAGGGGGCCGCCATCCGTCCGACAGACTGAATCGCAGGGGAAAGGTGAATACGCCGAAGGCGAGGACGTCCGCCAGCAGCAGAGCGGGGCTTGGCAGCAGCACGGCGCTCAAACCTTGAGCGCCAACCCCAGGATGGTGATGGGAAGCTCGCCTCCGTCCTTCCGGCAGGCTGAACCGCAGGGGAAAGGGCACGCCGAAGGCGAGGACGTCCGCCGGCAGCAGAGTGGGGCTCGGCAGCGGCGGGGGGAGGGCCGGAACACGGGGGTGAGCCTGCGCGGGTTCGAGTCGAGCGGCGCCGACGCATCGGCCGGGCGGAAAAAGCGGGTCGACCCGCGCCACTCGACCCACGCGTCGGACGGCGTCCGCGGCGCGTTCGGCGGCGGCGGAGCAGCCGGCGAGCACGGCAGCCGCCCGCCGGGTGCAAATGCGTCAGGGGGGCAGAGGGAATACCCGCGCGGGGAGGACGCGGGCGGTCGACCGGGGCAGTCTGCTTGGGGTGCCGGCCAGCAGCCGAACAGTCACGGGGACGCGGCACATGCGTCGGGGGGGCAAAGGGAGCACCCGCACCGGGAGGACGCGGGGCAGTCTGCTTGGGGTGCCGGCCAGCGGGACCCGGCAGGGCGCCAGCCCGACGCATGGGGAACCGCCAACGGGCGGCAGCCAGCAGCAGCAGCGTGGGGCCGGCCTGAACCCGCACAGCAGCAGCAGCAGCAGCAGCAGCAGCAGCAGTCTGCTTGGGGTGCCGGCCAGCGGGATCCGGCGGGGCAGCAGCCCCACGGAAACGACGCTTGGGGAACCGCCAGCGGGCGGCAGCAGCAGCAGCAGCAGCAGCAGCAGCAGCAGTCTGCTTGGGGTGCCGGCCAGCGGGATCCGGCGGGGCAGCAGCCCCACGGAAACGACGCTTGGGGAACCGCCAGCGGGCGGCAGCAGCAGCAGCAGCAGCAGCAGCAGCAGCAGTCTGCTTGGGGTGCCGGCCAGCGGGATCCGGCGGGGCAGCAGCCCCACGGAAACGACGCTTGGGGAACCGCCAGCGGGCGGCGGCAGCAGCAGCAGCAGCAGCAGCAGCCCGCTGGCCGCAGGGCGTCGCTGCTGCGGGAATACGTCCGGGACTCGAACCCCGCGCCAGCGCCGAACGGCGGTCACCCGGCGTCCTGGCGAGCACCCGCAGCCGACAGGCCGTGGAGCACGCCTGCCGGCCCCGCATCCCACGCCGCCGACGACAGCGGGTTCACCTTCGTGAGCCGGGGCAACCTGCGCGGCGGCGGCGGCAGTAGGGCGCGGTCGCCGCCGCCGGGGCTGGTCCCGCCTGCCGCCGGCTTCGGGCAGAGCGCGGCCACCGACGCGTGGGCCGAGGCGTCCGCCCAGTCGCCGGGTGCCGTCGGCGGGGGTGACCCGCTCGGCTCGACCGTGCGCCTGCCGAGGAAGCGGGTGTCCCCCTTGGTGCCGAACGCGGAGGCGTGGACTGATGACGCGCAGCCCCTGAGGGTGTCTTCCCCCCGCAAGGTTCGCTTTGTTGGGGAGTGAATCGCCGGGGGAACTCGCAATAGAGTTATATGACTGCAGAAGCAGGGACTCCTTGCAAAGGGTTCGTAACACAGCAAACATCGATCCTTTTTGACATGCCTTTAATTTGGAGGCTCGTTGTCCGAACACCAGCTCGGGTTCTGCCTCAACGACACGTCTCTGACTTTCTGCAATGCATCCCCGGCATCTCCGGTCCTTTCTCCCCGTCGCTCGCAAGCTCATGTCAGATCAGCGCACATCGATCTTTTACTACCTGTCACACTTGAACCATGGGGACCCGCCAGCAGCCGCCCACCGTTTAACCTGCCTGGACAGCCTCGACTGCCTGACCAGACCAGTCCACCAGATGGACGAGCCTGGATGCGTCGCAGAGCCTCGCTCCTTCGGCAATCCGTCCGGGAGGCGAGCGCCAAACGGCGGTTGCCGCCGACAGGCCGCGGAGCACGCCAGCTGGCCGCGCGTCCACGCCGCCGACGACAGCGAGGTCACCTTCGTGAGCCGAGGCCACCTGCGCGGCGGCGGCGGCAGTAGGGCGCGGTCGCCGCCGCCGGGGCTGGTCCCGCCTGCCGCCGGCTTCGGGCAGAGCGCGGCCACCGACGCGTGGGCCGAGGCGTCCGCGCTGTCGCCGGGTGCCGTCGGCGGGGGTGACCCGCTCGGCTCGACCGTGCGCCTGCCGAGGAAGCGGGTGTCCCCCTTGGTGCCGAACGCGGAGGCGTGGACTGATGACGCGCAGCCCCTGAGGGTGTCTTCCCCCCGCAAGGTTCGCTTTGTTGGGGAGTGAATCGCCGGGGGAACTCGGCAAGAGTCGGCATCTCCGGTCCTTCCTGTCCCCGTCGGCCTGGCGTGGGTTGACGCTTGCAAGCTCGCGTCAGATCGGACACAGCGATCTTACTACCCGTCACACTTGAAACACGAACCAAGGAGAAGGAACCCAACACTCGACGGCTTAGGGTGTCAAACCCACGGGCCGCAGTCGCAAATGAGAGATTTCGTGCACGATATTGAAGGGTAC
Organism: Diplonema papillatum; assembly: GCA_030068145.1. Lineage (NCBI taxonomy): Eukaryota > Euglenozoa > Diplonemea > Diplonemida > Diplonemidae > Diplonema > Diplonema papillatum. The sequence goes on from JAPJBO010000643.1 coordinate 42,863, forward strand.
CTGAGTAGCTCTCGCAGACGCTATCGTTTTCCTCAAAGTCCTCCATGGACCATCACAGCCCGACGCACTCCTACTTGTACCAGGGGAAACCACCGGGTGCACGGTGTTGATAAAACAAGCCTCAGGCTTAGTTAGAACAGGATGCCATCCGTTGCCGGCAAACTCTGGTTTCCGACGCGTCAGGTTAGGCCAACATGCGTCCTGGGTTGCTGCCAGTCGTCGCGGGGTGGAGACCCATGCACATGGACTAATGATGCGCAACTGCCCCAGAAGCAGTCTTTCTTCGCAAGATTCGCTTCGTCGGTGGGTTGCATGCAAGTGAGCGACATCCACCGAACGCAGAAGCATGGACAAACGCTGCGCAACTGCCCCAGAAGCAGTCTTTTCTTCGCAAGGTTCGCTTCGTCGGTGGGTGAAGCGTGCCACCTGCACGACGCACCTGTATATCTGGCTGACCCCCAGGGGAAAACATTCGACCAGCATCCTGACATGACGCGCTGGTAGCGCTTTTCTTAGTACTAACAATCTTGCGGGTGCTAAAAAGGTGTAGCTAGCGTTGGTAATTTCTATCCCGAAATGAAAGAGGGCTTAATGCCGTCAACCGGCACGACAAACAAAACGAAGCGCCTGTCTTTTTCCGTGTCTTCCGAAAGCATGTACCGTAGTTGGAATACTGTTGAACTGGACTAAAGCTGGAACGGGTTAATGACACAGACCGGGTAAAACCTGGGACACCTGGGTATGAAGGACCAGCTAGCAGCACATCCTATAGCCCGTGCCGCACTCATAGGACGCAGTACCACCACTCGTATATACGATGGCACATCTTGCCTTGATGCGAGCTGATTATTGAGCAGGCTAACGTCCCCCGGGTCGATATTCTGCAAAGTACGCAAACCAGGGGATTAGCTTCGCTTAGATCCACATTTGGACTGTCAGTCCAAATTTGGAAAAGCCGGCGGCGAAAAAGAAGAACAAAAATGGCACTACACCATCACCCAGAGGTGGCTAATGTGCAATCCGAGGCACTCAGGGCCCAGCATTGTCGTGAAGATACTTCGCGTCGCGCTGTGTTGAGCCCATTCTTGAGTGAGGACGCAAAAAGCCGTTCGCAGCCCAAATTTGGAAAATGGGCCGGAGACCAAGCTAATGCCCTGCGCAAACCCCGAAAAAAAGAAAAACCGAGCCGGGTAAAACCTGGCACACCCAGGCCCATTTTCGGGGGTGTTCCAGGTTTTACCCGGTTCAACACGATTCCAATTACGGTAATAAACAAGGTGAATTTCCCTTATATCCCACCACTTCAAATTTTGTTCCCTTATATCCCAACCAACAAATTTGTTCCCAATGGGACTGCCTTGCCCAAGACAATCCCATTGGGATATAAGGGAACAAAATTTTAAGTGTTGGGGGTATAAGGGAATCACACCAATAAACAATCGTGCGACATGTACGCCATTCGAGATGATTCACGCGAGGTGACACCAGATAGTGCGAAGTGCGTTTCGCCCCCTTTCCCCCGACCCTCCACCACCTCCCGTCTTCAAGTGTGCGTGCGATATAAAAGCAAGCAACTGCGTTCAGAGAGATCGTCTCTCGCGTTCATTTTTGTGGCTACACGGCTTCCTCCCTACCACCACACTCCCCATGGGACCCCGGCCTGCCGCCGACACCAGCCATAATGCTGCCCACCCTCCCACTTCCGAAAATCTCAGCACACCTGCACGAGAGATACCCTTCCCACCCACCCACGAAGACAAAGACCCCATGTGTTGTACCCTTGCGAACATGTCAAAAACGTTTGCGTACCTTTCTTGTTTTAAACTGTGCATTCAAGCTCAGTGTACTGTTACTTGTAGACCTTGTCGCGAGTCTTTTCTCTGCTGCATGTACCGTACGTTCTTTGGCATCGCCGGTCGATACTTGATACTTAGTCTCACCTATGGTTGCCAACCTGCATGCGCCTGTCGACACATTCTTCGCTGACAAGGTGCCGCGACCGCTCCGCCGTACACTCTCGTATATACCGGGGCCCTCATCCCCGAGTGTGACAGCCCATTAGTCTTTTTGCTTCAGCTGCAGCACTCAACCCCGCAACACGCAAGACTCAACATCATAGTCCGCCGGAGTCAGAAACAGTCTCAACAATTTCAACGCCTCACGCATCCAGTAGCGCTCTACCTATCTCCGTTTTTATTTTCTCAAGCAACCTGTTTCTCGCCTCGTGTTGATGGTCGCTTTGGCTTTGCCTCGTGTTGATGAGTTGTTCACAGTTGCCTACCTTCACGTTCCCCCGTCGCCATAGCCGTGTCCACGTGTGCTACAAGGTAGATGGTTCACGGGTAAAACCTAGTGTGACGTTACGCAACCAGGTGCGTTCAAGTGTGTTCTCACAATGGCTGCTTCCGATTCCGGGTCGGAATCCGGTTCGGACGGATCGTTCGACAACGACACGACGCTGGGGTCGTTCGTTGAAGACCTGACGTACTTCTGCACGGTGCTCGAGAGCCTGTCGAAGGTCGCCGGGGGCAGCTACCTGCGGGGGCCGTTTTCGGCCTGCAAAAACAGCGCGGAAGACGTGCAGCGTCACCTGGCCCGCCTCGCGGAGCTCGCGGAGGAGCACAAGGACACGCAGGAGGTCATGACGAGGGACAGCACCGGCGAGCTGGTCGACCTCTGCGGGGCGGTGGTGCCCGACTTCCACACGGCGCTGCTCAACTGGCACTGCGGGGAGTTTTACCCGTTCCGCGAGAAGTTCAGCAGTACGCAGCCGTTCCTCGCGAACATCGCGGAGGACTTCAGGAACACTTTCACTTTACACAACCAGTCGATTGCTACAATACACATTCCACAACTAGGTGCGTTCAACTCTGGTTGATTTTTGCGTGCCAACACACATTACACACTCACAATGGCTGCTTCCGATTCCGGGTCGGAATCCGGTTCGGACGGATCGTTCGACAACGACACGACGCTGGGGTCGTTCGTTGAAGACCTGACGTACTTCTGCACGGTGCTCGAGAGCCTGTCGAAGGTCGCCGGGGGCAGCTACCTGCGGGGGCCGTTTTCGGCCTGCAAAAGCAGCGCGGAAGACGTGCAGCGTCACCTGGCCCGCCTCGCGGAGCTCGCGGAGGAGCACAAGGACACGCAGGAGGTCATGACGAGGGACAGCACCGGCGAGCTGGTCGACCTCTGCGGGGCGGTGGTGCCCGACTTCCACACGGCGCTGCTCAACTGGCACTGCGGGGAGTTTTACCCGTTCCACGAGAAGTTCAGCGTGCAGTACGCAGCCTACGTCCGCGCGTTCCTCGCGAACATCGCGGAGGACTTCAGGAACACGTTCACCCTGCAGCACGAGCGGGACTACTTCTTATCGGCGTACACATACTCCCACCGGGTGAAGGGCGCTGCGGTCAACCACGGCCGGCTCTCCTTCGGTGTCGCGTACACATCCACCCCCGCGTTAACGCAGGCCGCCCAGGCGGTCCTGACGGAGCAAAACATCACGCTTCCGCCCGAAGTCAGCGACTTGAACGGGACGTTTAAGTTCTACGGGCTCGGGTGGGACTACGACGCTTCGCCAGCGCACGTTAAGTTTTACGTGCACGGCGAGTCGAAGGATCTCCCGAAGAAGTATAAAGAGCAAAAAGCAGAGGCAAACGGGTTCATCACGGGCGAGTTCGAGGACCACGTCCTCATCGCCTTCACGCTGGCGTGCGGCACCGGCGAGGTGTTGGAGGAGAAGCTGTACCTGTACCCGTCGAGTCCGAAGCAGGTGAAGAAGGAGAAGCACGAAGTGCCGTCGGGGGTCCTCAATGCGGCGTGCGTCGTCGCCAACGGCCGGCGCCGCGGGACCTTCTGGCAGTACGACGTGACGCACACGCCGCACCCAGAGTGCGACTGCCCCCTGTGGAGGGAGCGGTTCAACGAAGTGGGGAAGGCCATCTACGACAAGTACCACGCCCAAGGCATGCGCCTTGACACGCTCGCCTTCGCAGGCTCCGACGACTTCACCGCCTACTTCCCCTTCGAACCGTGATCACCGCACGCTGCTGCTGTCATCTAACAATTCACCTGTGCATACACAACTCACGGGACGTTCGAAGTCCAGAAGATCGAAAACAGCAGCGGTGTAGAGCATTCCGACGACTTCACCGCCTACTTCCCCTTCGAGAACCGTGAGTTGTGTATGCACAGGTGAATCGTGTTGGATGTCGGCATTCCACTGGTTGCGGCGGTACAGCAGCAGCGAGTGGTGATCACGGACGTTCGAAGTTGAGGTCGCCAGTCAGAACGACGTCGGAGGAACCCTGCTCAGGTGCACGAGCGGGCGACCATTTTCTCGTCGTCCCGCATGACGGCATCGACACACTTAGCACCTGTCATCTGCTGCTGCACAGCCGCAGGGTTCGCCATTTTTGATCCGGTCCATCCCCTCTTGATAGACCGTGATAGACCGAAGAATACAGCACCGGGCAATTCGATGCAGCTCTAGGGACTAGGGATGGACCTGATAGACCGTGGTGGACCGTGTTTCACTGTGATAAACAGCGGCAGGCACTCCGATGCAGTTTCAAGAGATAGGGACGGACCGGCTCCATTTTGAAGCACACATGGCAGACATGCTCACACATTGAAGGCTTCCGCTTGAAACGAGTGGGAAGTTGGACGAACGCAGTCCGCTTACTCCAGGGCGAGCTTTGTCCATCTTGCAAGATGTCGCATTTGCCGAGTTGTACCGCGCGCAGCCGAAGAAGAACCTGGCCCTCGAGTACTGCGTCCTGCAGCCGAAGAAGAACCTGGCCCTCGAGTACTGCGTCCTGCAGCCGAACAACCTAACCCCTCGAGTACTGCGTCCTGCAGCCGAGCCAGTACCCGGCCGGCAAGTCGAAGCACACGCACGGACTTCGTCGTGGTCAAGGCAGGTGAGTGCTGCGAGAGGGCGTTTTAGCGGGCATCGAACTCAGTCTCCTCCTGTATCATCGTCCTGAGTGTTCAAGCCGAAGCGAGCAGCAGCAAAAGCTTGTAGAACGTGGGAGGCCCAAGACCACAGAGGCCCAAGACCACACTCCACGAAGGAATGTACTTGATGTCGGTCACAAACAGTCCCGGACATGGCTAGCCATAACCCATGACGAAAGCGTGCGCCAAATATACAACCCGTAGCCATATAGCCCTTTCTTGCTCTAAGAGAACCCATTCATGAACGGTCACACGGAGACCCTAAACCCCCGGAATTTCAAGCGAACTTTAACTCTAAAAAGAGTAACAAGATGCGCACAGCGAAGGCAACCGGTAGTTTCTGGGCTTTCAGTCCCACGGATGACGTCCGCGCTACGACGGCAGGAGCGCAAACAGACGCAGCATGCAGTGTGGCTCCGTTTGATGGCTTCGTTCGATGAAGAACTTGTCAGAGATGTTTCGTGGCCAAGCTAGGAAGCCTCTGGTCTTAGCTTTAGATACGAACGCGGAGAGGGAGAGAGATGCAGGGTTGGTGGGTGCCAGAGAAAAGAGGAAGTCCCGGAGGCAACGCATTCGTCCAGCTCGAACGTCGAAGCACGAAGTGCGTGTTCATGTGCAATGGGTATCAGTCGCCAATTGTTTGCGACGTGGCTTTACGAGCATGACGTTGCTGGTCTGCGGATGACCCTCGTCGATGGTCCTCTTCTTCCTTCGTTGCAAGCCTGCACTCAAGTCGGAACCATCCGAGCCCTGCTACGAAGCACCCACGTCGCGCACCGTGTATCGCGTTTTGTTTTTGTATTTGAGGGTGCCAATATGTGGTGGGATTTAGCTTTGCTTCGCCGTTTTCTATCCTGTCAACAAGCCCGGCTCCGAAGCACCACGGTATGCACCGTGCATCGGGTTTTGTGTTTCAGACTGCAAGGCACGTGGTGGTGGTGGGCTATAGCTTGTTTCGCCGTTTTCTGTCCAGCGGAACGACTGCACACGCCTCAGCACCCATACGCAGCACCTAAGCGCAGTGGACATCGCAGAGTCCAGAGTAGAATGCAGAAGCACGGAATCAGGCAGTAGCATCGTTCACAATTTCATGAAAAGACACGCAGCAGTGAAACCTCGGCCTCTCCATAGACCACCGCTGCGCCCCCAACGTAGGCAATCCTGTGCAATCATGCAATGCAGAAGCACGGAATCAGGCAGTAGCATCGTTCACAATTTCATGAAAAGACACGCAGCAGTGAAACTCGGCCTCTCCGTAGACCACCGCTGCGCCCCCAACGTAGGCAATCCTGTGCAATCATGCAATGCTTGCATGACCGATCTGGGCACTTGGAAAGTCGCATCGGCCCAGCGCAGGAAGCTGCTTGGTGCACAGCAGAGTGCGAGACGACGCTCCCGACCGCTGCTGCACCCTGTGTGTGTGCAGATAATCGGCATCATGCAATGATTCTGCAGAATTGGGAGCTGCATGCAGAAACACGGGACCCTTCTCTCTTTTCGTTTCCACCCATCTCTCTCTCTTATGTTTCAACAACGTTTGACGTGGGCGGCTTTAAATTTACATCTGAATGACACCTCAACACAGAATCGAGCTGACAACTAACACGTACAAGAATAAAACGAAGCCGGCAACAAACACACGACAGTGCTGCCTTTCATGCATGCCTTAAACTAAGACACACCCATGCAGAACAAGCGGGGGGTGAATCAAGCAAGATGTTCGACGAGTTCACGACGCACATGGGTGACCCGGGCACTTGGAAGGTCGCGTTGACCCAGAGCAAGGAGCTGCTCGACGCCTTGGTGTACAGCGTGCGAGACGGCGTCACGCCGCCCACCCATTACCTGGACCGCAGCTACACCCCTGTGCAGATCATCTGCATCTACGCCGCCGGGTGCTTCGTTCTGAACTGGGGCCTCCGCGCTGTGTTGATCGGACCTGTGGCCCGGCTCCTGCTCCACAGGGGCGACCGCTCGGCGAAGCCGGCGAGCGTGGTCAAGTTCTCGCAGAGCGCGATGGAGGGCTTCTTCTACGGCGGGTCGACGATCCTCGGATGCCTCGTCTTCCTGCACCAGCCGTTCTGCTGGCCCAGCACGAGCTGGTGGGAGGCCAAATACCGGTTTGTTCTTTTTTTTTGGGGTTTCTTTTTTAGAGTGATAGCTCGCTCGAGAATCCGGGATTTTAGAGTCTCCGGGGTGAGTTTTTTTTTGAGACAAAATTCGCTCGTAACTCCACCTGGTCCGGGCTCCTGGTAAGTTCCCCGAAACTCCCCGACACTTCCCCGAAACTACCCGAAACTCCCCGATACTCAGCCCGATTCTTGTGGGAAAAAGTGGGGCTGCCGATGGGTGGGCAGGTGGACAGGTTGGTAGTTGAGTGGACAGATGGGTGGATGGTGGTGGGCAGGTCGGTGGATGGGTGAACAGGTGGGTAGTTGGGTAGACGGGTGCGGGCAAGTGGGTGAGGTGTGCAGGTAGGTATGCTAGTGTCCTTCGGACGCGGCTCTCTTGAGCCGTCCGTGTTCCTCCTCCTCCGATCCTCTTCCTCTACTAATCGGATCTATAGCTTGGACTCCTGGGCAGTTGTTGAGGCATACCCTGCAGCCTGCGGATTCGGAGGGCCTCAAGGCGAACCAGCAGTTGCTGGAAAACCTGCAGGACCTGCCTTTGAGTCCTTGGACACAGGGAGGAGTCTGAACAGGACGCGTCGTGTGCATGTGCGCAGGTTCAACCATCATCTGACTCTTCTGTTTGCGGTTGCAACCTTCGGTACCACGAGTTTGCCATTCTTATGTCAAACTCTTCAACCCCCTCTTGGATTTTGGTTTGGGCAGGAAGTATTCGCGCCCGCCATCTCCCGAGGACCTTCCCACTTCTGACCGCGCTGCAGCAGTCACGTGTAAACCGGGCAGACCCAGTCGTCCCCCATCTGGTCCCGAACGACGAGCACCGCTCCTGCACCCGAGTTTAGCCTTGATTGGAAGCCGCATCGGAAACAGTGGGTCAACCCATCCCGGAATTCTGAATTCGTACACCCGCTTGAAAGGAGTGTCCACTTCGGAGTCCACGTTCACTTATGTGGGGAGTGTAGAGTACGGGAGGAACCGGAAACCTCCGGAAAGATGGTACCCGCATTCCAACTCGTCTCGGGAAAGGTCAGTCGACGACCGTATGCAGGTGGGTGGAGGCCCTGGGACTGCGAAGGTGTGACCACCCCATAAGGAGGACTCTCTATCTTGCGTTATCTCTCTGTCCCAGTCGCCATAGCAACCTTATCCTTGGCCAAGCATCATCCTGCAACCCTGCTTTCAGGATGGCCATCGCGCCTCATTTTGGTTATCAACCTTACTCCTCGCTCGAATTGCCGTCTTCGACCGTAACTGCCCCTGGTCCTGGTGGTTAGGGTTAGCATGCAAAGAGCCTGTGGCGATATCTGCATCTGCTCTCTTTCGTGACTACCTCTCTTCGTCACTGGTACCTTATCTTGACCTCTGCCCGCCGCGGAGTGCACGTCTCTGTCTTCGGTGATCCTTACGCCGCCGCTTCGTTGCAGCGGCCGTCCTAGTGTCGTCGCCTTCTGCGGCGTTCTCGATGGCGGTGTTGGCGCCGGCATCCGCCGCTTCCCTTGTGGCGCTTTGGGCCGATGGTCGCAGCCTGCGTCTCGACTTCGGTGTCGCTTCGGGCGTCCCCGGGGGCGAAGGCCCGCGCTTCCGTCTCTTCGCCGCCGACTCCGCACATCGGCATATCGTGCTGCAGGCAGGCATCCGCGGTGTGAGTTCCTGCAGCATTCCGCGATCGTCTTGCACGTCCCGCACTGCGTCATCCTGTGCTTCTCGCAATACTTCACGGCGAGGCCGTCCCCTGCCGCGTGGTGTGCCTCGGCAGCAGCGCGCTACCGACGCTTGCCGATGCTTGCACTCTTCCGCATTTCGCTTTGTGATGTCTCGTGCACACTCTCTCGTCCTTGGTGGTGGCCTGGGCACGCCTACCTCCATGCACTGGGTCTCCGCCCACTAAATTTACCCTCTTCTGCCCCTTCTTGCCGGAGGTGCCGTCTTCTCTCTCGAAGGCGTCCCACCAGCACGTCCGCCCATACGTGGAAAATACGTCCATCCCCCAGACCTCATCATTGAAGGCGTGCCTGTTCGTCCCCTGCTGCGACTCGAGCTCGAGCATTGTCTCTGCACCCGCACGACCTCTGGTGGAACGGTTCCTGCTCTCCTTGTCGCAGCGGATCCTGTCGCTACCTGTGTCAAACCGTGCCAACCTGTACCTCCCAGTCTGTCCTTCCTTCTCAGCCTCTATCTTCGTCTTCGGGGCATAGCCAAACACGGGACCGCTCTGCGCAAGGTAGGGCCATAATAGCGTAGCCCCTCCCCGCCTTCGCCAAGGCCGGCTGCAGGGAAAGTGGTCGCCACAAAGGAAATACCCCGAAACTCCCCGAAACTCCCCGATACTCCCCGACATTTTCGTCTGGACCAGGTGGAGTCGTATCCAAACGCCAATTTCTTGTTTCGCTTTTTCGTTCTTTTTCACCAAGCATGCAATGCTGGAGGAAATACGACCGTCACGGGCCTCTGCACTGTTGATCGGACCGGTGGCCCGGCCCAGCCTGCGGTACGGCTCGCACCTTGTCTCCGGCCTTCTTCGCCGTCTGCTCCCGTGCGGCGGCTTCGTAGGCGCGCATCACAGCTTCAAACGCCTGCTGGTTCGCTATTTGTGGTCTCTTGTTGAGTCCGGCCATGTTCCCGCCTCCGAGAGACGTCAGGACGTTGACTTGCATCTCAAGCGCCGGGTGAATCGGCGTCTGCACGATACTCGTCAGCCGTCGCATCGCGCTGTTGCGTTAGTGGGGGTGCCATTTGCATGCACGCTGTCTCCCTCACAACCGCTCGCGCTCTGCATTGTTTATACGGGTTTGTTTGTACGTGCGGGGGGAGGATTAGATTGATAGTGAGTGCATATGTTCGTTAGGCTAATCTTCTCCCAAACACGCTGCCAGCGCTCTCTTTCGTGTTTACAAAGCAATTGCCACCACGAAAAACTCGCAGGTTCGACGGGCTCAGTTCCGACCTCATCTGCTTTTACTTGCTCTACGCCGGCCGGTACCTGCAAAGCTTCGTGAGCGTGATGCTCGAGTTCCGCCGGAAGGACTTCTGGGAGATGCAGATCCACCACATGGCCACCATAGCGCTCATCCTGCTGTCGTACTACCATTCGTTCATCCCGATCGGCACGGCTGTCATGGTGCTGCTGGACCCGGCGGATGTGCCGCTGCACACCGCGAAGCTGTTCAAGTACGTCGCAGACACCGCCCCGTCGACGCAGTCGCCCAAAAGCACGGTCAACCGGTTCTTTTCGAACAGGCTGTTCGAGGTCTTTGCGGTCACCTTCTTCATCACCCGCATCGTGGTATGCGCCTTCCTCCTTCTTTCACCACCCCCCCCCCACCCGGACCTAGGGGCCTTCTCCCCGTGACGGATTCGCCTGTGCTCTAGTAGCACGGGTGGTCCTGGCTGTGACGAGCCACGAACAGCCGCCTGACAAACCAGACTCACACCGCAGTCCTGTCTGCAGACACTCATGATGATCCGCCTTATGTGTCCGTGGCTTAAAGGACCGAAACACGGCGCAGACGGGACCAGTGCGGTGTTGAGCACATATCCATTCCAAGCACGTTCATGCAAACCCCCAGCATCAAACATGTATGAGAGTCAGTGTCCTGCCTAAACATTATACTAAGATTTTCATCCCGACCTTGGGGCCCAGGGCCACATTCATTGCGAATGTGTTCGTGGTGTCAGTCGCAGGAGTCTTTTTTTTTGGCTAGCCAAAGAGAGTAAAAGAGTGAAAGAGTATGTACAGTAGTGAGTAGAGAAGAGAACGAGTGTTGAAGAACGGAGGTAGCACAGACTACCAGAGGCCACCGCAAAAAGATTTCTTAACTTTTCCTTATCCCTCAAAACCAGCACCGATAACAACGACCGCCCTAGGCGAGCAGTCGCAGTCGCAATCAGGGCGGGAACCCTGAGTTTTTTAACTGATTGCTTGACGAAGACTTGATGCTAACATACCTGTCGGACAGCGCCAGCTTCCGTCGCAACTTTTCCCCCTCACCCACAGATGTACCCGTACAGTATTTATAGCTGCTCCATCGAGGCCACAGCGAGCCCCAGCGGCCTGGGCACTGAGGGATGGTACTGCGTCGTTTTCCTCAGCATCATCTACGTTTTGCAGTGGTACTGGATGATCTTGATCGTGAAGGTGGCACTCAAGCAGGCTAAGACGGGCGATGTCGAGGTATGTTGATATCAGCAATCGCAGCGATCGCAGCACCAACGAACAGCACCAACCGCACTAGCAACAACATCAACAGCATCAACAGCACTACCAGCAACAGCGCCGCCAACGACACCAACAATGGATTCGTCATCCGGTGATACATTTGTACGTGATCCAAAACAAGCAAAATTGCACGAAGCCAACTCGAGACACCAGCTCGCCCAGAGGGAACCTAAGCGCCAGCCCAGCATTAACTCGTTAAATCTCAAAGTTTGGTGTCGACGACGATTGATCAAAGACCAATCTCTTTTCTGTCTCTGTCTGTCAAGAGCTGTGCCGTGGCTAGTCCTCACCGGGTTGCGCCAGGGATCTTGACCTACCAAACGTATCCTTCCACGTATCCTTCCACACATGATCAGGACAACCGATCTGACTCCGAAGACGAGGACGATGCCCCGAAGCCGAAGAAAGACTGAGAAACTCTGTTCCACCGCACGCGCCGGCCTGCCTCCTGTGTGGCAGCGGCCATTTGTGTAGGAGAAAAATCGTGTAGAAAACAACCCCCTCCCATACTTCCCCCTCCCCCCTGGTACTTCAACCACCGGTGCTGCACACGGCATGTCTACTATGCTCTGCAGAGTTTACTTCGCAGATTGCCACTGTCGCCTGAGCTTTTTAACTGATTGCTCAGACACGGTTGTAGGGGCCTTCTCCCTTCGCCTGTGCTCTTATAGCACGGGGTGTGACGAGCTACGAACAGCCGCCTGACAAACCAGACTCACACCGCAGTCCTGTCTGCAGACACTCAGGTTCCGCGCTGATAAAAAAATGATGGTCCGCCTTATGTGCCCGTGGCTTATAGGACCGAAATACGGCGCAGACGGGACCAGTGCGGTGTTGAGCACATACCCATTCCAAGCACGTTCTTGCAATCCCCCCGTGCTTCCCCCTCCCCCTCCTAGTGAAAGATTTTTCCAATTTTTCGTTTGCCGCAGCTATCTCGTAAAATCACGGCAGTGAGGCCTCGCTACCCGATGCTTGAAACAGGGGGGATGGCGCATGTGTGTTTTGTACACCAACAGGTCCATCCCTCGCACGCCAGGTTGGCCTTTCGGGGGGTAAGTTCGTCCAGTACTTCTTTGACTTCGTTTGCGAAGCTCTTGATCCACTCCCGCAGTGCAATGAGGAGTTAAACTTTACCTTGGCAGTAGCTGATAGAGCTCGGTTGTTGGATTCCTTGCAAACGCTCGGATCGTGGGGCTTTGTCCTCCACTCACGACCCCTGTTTCTTCGCACTCGTGGGTGCGTTCGTGGGCCAGGGTCCCACCTACTATTCGTAGTGGCCGTATCTGCGAAGAAAGGGTCTGCAGGAGAATGCGTTTGTCGTTTTGTTTTTTGCATAAGCGCCAGCTTGAAAGGAAATGCTCGACGATGCTGCCCGACAAGGAACAGAAGGGATCCCAAGTGCTGTAACTACCGAACCACGTGGAACGGACGTGAGGTCATGCGGGTCTACCCCTACACGACAAATCACACAAACACAACAGGTCAAAAGTCCTGAGTGAGAAAGCAACACACGGTGGTGTAAGCGAAGCACAGATCAGATTGTGTTTGTATTGTATTTGCCCCTTACCTCTATGTTTCCTCCCTTCCATTCGGAGTCGAAGCAGCTACGTCGAGTATTTTAGCTACGGTCCCCGGTACGTCTCTGGTGTGCAGCAGCGCGCACATCGGAAATCAAGCGTTGCGTCGAATCAGCACCCCCTGCTTCAAGTTCGCCAATCATCAGGCTCTCCATGTTCCTATCAGTCTATTTGCCGCCACTCATCGCGTTCTGGACGGCAAACATGCAAGAAACACACGCTGCGGTGGCGGCAGCGCGCCCTTTTATCCCAGAGATCGGCCCGAGCGGCAACCTCATTTTAGTTCCGCAATAGACTCAGGGCATTAGCTTTGGTCTCCGGTCCATTTTCCAAATTTGGACCGCTAACGGCTTTTTGTGTTTCCACTGTTTTTCAGCGGTTTCTGCACTTAGGGGGCTCACCTGCCAGTGTTGCATGTGTCCTCCTCTCTGGCCTCAATACAGCGCGACGCGATGTATCTTCACGACAAGGCTGGGCCCTGAGAGGCCCTCAGAATGCACATTGGCCACTCCGCCGGGGCTTGGTGGTGGTGGAGGTCCCATTTTTTATTTCTTTTTTTTTCTCGGCGGCCTTCCCAAATTTGGACTGCCAGTCCAAATGTGAAGATAGAAGCTAATCCCCTGATTAGACTTGCAACACCGGTCTGGCTGCCTTCACGGCGGCGTACACGGCGAAGTCCATCTTGTCCATATTGGATTCAAGCTGGAGGTAAAGCTGGAGTTAAAAAAGCGTGAGCCACACCCGCTTTTCGGGTGTGGATTTCCACGAGTTTTGATTGTGGCACACCCGCTTTTTGATGTGACTCGTGCACACCCTCTTCAACTCCAGCTTTGAGGCTGGACCTCACCGTGTATTTAGACGAAACAAGGGCCGTGCCTGCTGTGTGTGTCGAGACCATTTGTAAGCGAACGTTTGAGCCTGTTCCCTGGAACTGCATTAGATTGCCGCTGCTTGCTGTCTGCCACAGTGATGCAGGTTGTCGCCACACACAGATTCTTTGCGTTCGAGTCCAAGCTGTCACAGAAAGGGAGGGGGGGTAGAATGCAGGCCATCGCTACAGATATTCTGCATTCTAACCTCAAACCATCACAGTTTATCACAGGGGTGGACCGGCTCACGTTGCCTCGCGTCCAGTCATGATATGTGTTGTGAGGAAAGGGGTTCATCCAGTCATTCCTCTGGTCATGCACGGATTTCGTCATAGGTTTCGTCAGTCTGGTCATACACCTCGCCACGGTTCTAGTCGACAGCTAGCCATGAGTCATCTAGTCATGGATCTTGTCATGAGCCAGGATTCGTCAGTCTGGTCATACACCTCGCCACGGTTCTTGTCGACAGCTAGCCATGAGTCATCTAGTCATGGATCTTGTCATGAACCAGGATTCGTCAGTCTGGTCATACATCTCGCCACGGTTCTAGTCAGCAGCTAGCCATGAGTCATCCAGTCATGGATCTTGTCATAGAACCAGGATTCGTCAGTCTGGTCATACACCTCGCTACGGTTCTAGTCGACAGCTAGCCATGAGTCATCTAGTCATGGATCTTGTCATGAACCAGGATTCGTCAGTCTGGTCATACATCTCGCCACGGTTCTAGTCAGCAGCTAGCCATGAGTCATCCAGTCATGGATCTTGTCATGAACCAGGATTCGTCAGTCTGGTCATACACCTCGCTACGGTTCTAGTCAGCAGCTAGCCATGAGTCATCCAGTCATGGATCTTGTCATAGAACCAGGATTCGTCAGTCTGGTCATACATCTCGCCACGGATCCAGTCGTCACCTAGTCGTGAGTCATCTAGTCATGAACCAAGTCACGGATCAAGACATGGGCATCATCACGGGTCATCCCGTCATGAATCTAGTAGTCATGAAGTAGTACGTGGGTCAAGTCACGTCGCGGTGCCGACACCATTCCTCAAGACACCTTCGAATCCTGTCTGAGCCGATCCACCCATATCCCCTGGAACTGCACTGAACTGTCTATCACAGTCTGTCAGCAGTCCATTGCAGCCCCACATGCTACTGCAAGGAAGGGTCGCAAAGCGACCGCGCGAAGACGATGATTCGAATGAGTGCAAACGCCAGAAGCACGACACGGTACGATCGAAGAGGTTGTCATCCAGTGGCTAATGCAGGCCATCGCTACAAGTATTCTGCAGGTGTACAGTACAAAGAGAAGTACGCTGAGGGGTGAGCCTTGGAGAACGCCTCGCCCCATGCCTACCGGCGGGGTAAACCCGTCGTAGTGGACTATCGTCACCTCCGGGCGCTCGATTACCCTTGCTACTGTCTTCGCCCATTCGGGCCAAGCAGCCTCTCCACCGTCTGTATCAGCCTTCCGTGCGGTATCGAGTCGAAGGCATTCTGACCTCAACTATCGCAGGCTAGCACAGTCCATCGTCAGTCTTTCTACATGCACAGGCTCAAGATCCTGTGTGTCCAACGCGCGGCAAGCACCAGCGAGTGCAGCTACCCGCGGAGTACGTCTGCTTTTCCACCGTGGCTGGCTGTCCCCGTTTCTCCGCCGTTTCTTTTCACTGTTCAACAAAAAAAAAAAAGTGTCTCTCACCCTTATTTCACCGGCACCCTCGATTACGCAAAACGTGGCGGGAACCAATGGCAAACAGGAGGGCCCGGCATTGCGTGGAAATGAACTCCAGAATCACCTCCCACAAGGCAATTCCCTTAGGAAAAAACAGTAGAAACTCAGGCGGGGCGTCACCAGAAATCCAAAACTCGAAACCTACCACTCAGGTGCCCAGAAAATGCTCTGAAAGGGCGGGAAAAGTGGTCGGACGCTCGTTTAGGCCAAAATAATGGCTGCAGAATGCGAATACAAGGCCATTGGAGCTGCCAACCTCCTCGCGGTGGTCCCCGTCCACGTGTGCAAGCACGGCTAATGGCAACACGTGCACAGTGCGCTGCTCAGGGTAGTTGAAGGCCTGTCAGTAGTCCCGAGGGACAATAGTACTAATGCAATCCCTTACTAAACTCGTGGATGTGTGTTCCGAAAAGTGGCACGCATTTTAGTTAGCGGCGGAGATGCAAAGGTGTTCGCTGAGGTGCAATGTTGTCCGTGGGTCTTGAGCCTGAACGCATGTAGGTGACGCACAGGCAGGTGACACAACGCAATCTACGCAGAAACGAAACGTCACAATGTGGGTAGCTGTAGAACTTCCTGACGATGTGCAGCTTCTTAGAAAGCCCCAGGCACCGTGTATTCAAGGGAATAGAGAACATGGCTGCATGGGAAAGCACTTGCTAGTCGTGTGCAACGGAAGCACAGGTCTTGGACACGACAGAGACCGGATGCATCACCCACGCGGGAAAGCTCTCAGCGTTGTAGTGCAGGATGGGCAACGGAGGCGCAGGTAGGTGACACACTGCAATCTACGCAGAAACGAAACGTCACAATGTGAGTAGCTGTAGAACTTCCTGACGATGTGCAGCTTCTTAGAAAGTCCCAGGCTACTTCACCGTGTATTCAAGGGAATGGAGAACATGACTGCATGGGAAAGCACTTGCTAGTCGTGTGCAACGGAAGCACAGGTCTTGGACATGACAGAGACCGGATGCATTACCCACGCGGGAAAGCACTCAGCGTTGTAGTGCAGGATGGGCACAATACGAACGTTGGTGCCCGGAAAGCATTTGTCGCAGAAAGTAAAGTAGCCGCGCACTATACATAGCGGACAGCAGCAGCGGTGTGAGTACTCACGGCACGGTGCTACGTATCTACTCGTGGTGCAGTACCACGGGACACCATTTATGCAGTGCATCAACAGCAGCAGCGGTGCATGCAGTGATAGCATCCTCAGCAAGTGGAGTGCATCTACTAGTCTGCAGTGGTGCGAGTACTCACGGCACGGTGCTACGTATCTACTCGTGGTGCAGTACCACGGGACACCATCTATGCAGTGCATCAACAGCAGCAGCGGTGCATGCAGTGATAGCATCCTCAGCAAGTGGAGTGCATCTACTAGTCTGCAGTGGTGTGAGTACTCACGGCACGGTGCTACGTATCTACTCGTGGTGCAGTACCACGGGACACCATCTATGCAGTGCATCAACAGCAGCGGTGCATGCAGCGATAGCATCCTCAGCAAGTGGAGTGCATCTACTATGCAGTGCATCAACAGCAGCGGTGCATGCAGCGATAGCATCCTCAGCAAGTGGAGTGCATCTACTCGTCAGCAGCGGTGTGAGTACTCACCACGCGGTGCATCAGCAGTGGCAGCACGGTGCAGTGGACCTTACGTGGCAGCAGCACGTATCTGTATCTACAGCACCACACGCAGTACTAGCAGTACCAGCAGCACTGTATCCTGCAGCATCGTAGTTTGAAGACGCATGATGCGAAGTAAGCGCTTTGTAGGCAGAGTGCACGGTCTTTGGTCGTAGTACCCTTTCGCACCGTGCAATGTGCAAAGCTGTCTTAAGGTGGACGATGCCAGTTGTATCGTCGTATCTTTGCAGGTTAGGGCGATTGGTGGGGCATAGTTTTCATCGTTAGATTTCATTCGTAGTCGTTTGGAAAGGGATGCATATCTATCGACCGCTCGCTAAAACACTCGATCTAATCATTATTCATTGCACAAAACACGACGAATGAACCACTGCGCAGGGAAGAAAGAGTATTCGAGGAATCACTCCACACACTACCCGCTAGCACACACACACCCACACACATACACATCTCCAGAAAGCAGAAGTGAAGGCTAAAAAAAAAAAAAAAAACCAAAAAACAGTCTGGAAAGTAAAACTGGAGCACAAAGAAGCAAGAGCCGGCCTCTACGGGAGGGAAACAGACGAACTAAGTTAACAACCCTCCCTCCACCAGCTCTTCGGTTCCCGTCTCCCCTATAGTTTTTTTTTTCTTTTCGTCTTTCATAACGAACAGCAAAGTAAGACAAATAAGTAAACCGCTGGCATCGACCACAACACACAGCAACAACACCAAAACGCATTTCTTTTCTTTGACGCAAGAGCTTTGAAAGGGTGTGGGGGAAACCTTCCAGTCTATCTCCAGTCTCCGCCCCCCCCCCCCCCCCCCCCCTTTTGCCGCGAAAGTCAACGCGAAAAGAAGAATAAGAATCAACGCAACAACAAAAGAAAAAAAGTCTTCAACTCTCCGGCCAGTACTCCGAGGGTTGTGTGCGTAAAAGCATTTTTTGTTCCACCCCGGGAGACTAAAAAAAAAGCAAGTATAAAAAGGAAAAAAAAAAGAAGACGAGAAACAGTCTGCAAAAAGAAAAAAAAGGTCCACTCGGACAACCGAACAGCGCTCATCGCCGTCAACACAAAAAGAAAAAAAAAAAATGGTGTCCGTGACCATGAACAAGTTCCTCTCCGGGGTGTTCGATGACACTAGCGGCGGTCAGCTGTTCAGTCCCGCGTCTTCACCGAGTGCTCCGTCGTCGGGCATCCCTTTTCCGGAGGGCCCCGGGGGAGACCTGCGATGCCACAGCAATCCGCCCCACACGGGGGGGTTGGACCTGCTGCCGAGTCCAGTTGTGCAGGCGCGGCCCCGCAGCAGCACGCTGCTGACGCTGCGGCGGTTTGTGAGCAGGGTATTCGACGACACGGACGAGCCCAGCACGCCGCTGGCCCAAACCAACGGTACGACCGATTCCGGGACCACCGAACCTCAACCAGACTGCGAGGAAGAGAGCCAAGCGCCGGCGGAGGAAGAATCGGTCACCCTCCAGGCTCCCCTCCGGTCCGCCACGATGCCGCCGAAGCAGTTGAACGTCGCCGGGCGGAGCCTCTCGCTGATGGACGACGATGGCAGGCCGCGGAGCCGGTCGACGATGACGAGCATGACCGAGGAAGGACTCAAGGCCATGAACCAGTGGGCTGGCGACCTCTTCGGGGAGTCCCCCGGGATGACGTGCAGCACCATCGGAAGCTGCAACAGCAGCTTTTCGGGGAGCCCGCACGAGGTCATGGAGCTCCGGCGCACGGTGTCCGACGCCCTCGCCGTCGTCAAAGCCGCCCGACTGGCCAAAAAGAAGCGCCAGCAAGCCATCATCGAGTGATGGAAGCCTCAACCCACGAGCAGGTTGGTGCGAGCCCAGATTTTGAAAAATAAAAAAACAGCTGTCGCAAGACACCAAACTGATCGTCCTTCGGGATCGACGGTAACACAAAAAGTGCACTCTAAAAAAAAATATTCTGAGACGATGCCAAAAGGGGAGGGGAGGGATTTGGGCAGAAAAAAAATTCTTCGACCATCTGTTTTTTGAGAAAAAAAAAAAGAGCGCCGGGAGGAATAGAGCAAACACACCTAAAACCCCCCTGGGGGAGAGGATCACCGAAAAAGAAAGAAGAACGAACTCATATATATATATATATATATATATATATATATATATATAAAAAAAGGACCCTTCAAACCCCCCGCAACAAACGCTAAAAAAATACACATTTATTTTGGGAACCCCACCGATCACCACAAGCACGTACTAAGCTGAACTCCACAAGCATACAAAAGGTCGAAAGACACCAATCTGTACGTCCATTCGGGATCGTCGGAAACACAAATAGTCGCGCTGCCGTTTTCTCGTGCGGTGTCACCTGAAGGGGCACCCCACACAACTCGCCCCGTCACCGGGCAGAAGAAGAGAAGCACTCCCGCAACGAAGACCGAAAGGAGCAGATAGTTCCCACCCACCTAACCCGCACTTTACCCCCTTTGGGGCTGGTTTGGGTGAGCCTTCGCGGCTGGCTTTTTGCATGTTCTGGCTTGGTGTCCGAAGTCGAGGCAATTCTTGACTTGTACTGACGTTTTTCCCCCGCACGAAGCCAGTCGGGTTTGGCTGTTCGCGTTTTGCGGACGCGGAGGTGGTTGTGTGCTGTCGCTCTTGAAAGTGGATAGCTGACCGAGCACACGGGAACTACCCCTGCAGCTCGCTCGTCCTACAGTGCATTCCGACGGGTCCGTCGAAATGCATTGTATGTCCCATACAGCAGCATAGAGAAAGAAGAAAGAGAAGAAAAAAAAAAAAAAGAAAAAAAAAGAAGAAAACGCCGCTCCTGGTCCAGGAACGTGACGGCCAACCACAGCTTGCCAAGCTTGAGTCGGAGGCAACTCAGTGTCACAACCCCGTCCGCTCTGCCCTGCGGCTGACCGTCCCGACGAGCTTGTGTTCAGCGCGAGCGCCAAGCCCCAAGGTGCGCCAAGCCTTGATGCTTTAGTTTGGGAAATCGGTAGCCACTTGACCCGTAGGCCCGTGGCTCTGCAGTACCGCCGAACACGTGAAGCTTGGCTCCCGTGTAGCAGGCTTTCCCTGGTACCAGCAGCATAGAAAATAATAAAGCGCTCGCTAACGAAAGTCATTTGGAGGGGGGAGGGGCGATTTTTTTTCTTAATAGTACATCTGTACTGACGGGAACATTTCCGGAACAACGATTGCGCATGAAAGAGAAAACGAAGCCAGCGAAAAAGTGCTAGTACAGGAACCCTCCCCCCCAGAGAGGTTTATACCCTGTACACGCGAAGAACAAGAAACATTTGCCTTATCATTTTCACCACCTTTGGTCAGTTGATGCTGATCGTCCGTTGCTTCGTTTATCAGTGCAAGCCCCAACTCCGGAAATGTTCCTCTTTTTTCTCTCCCATTTTCACATTTCTTCAACAACCAAAAAATTACGCACTTCTTTCTAAAACAACTGGCGTTCCAAGCTGGGGACTTCCACTCTGAAAAAGGATTTTCGAAACAGTTCATCCTAGGAGGTGGCTTACCTTGTGGAAGAGAAGGCCCCTGAGGCTGGACGCGCATGCACTGTCGTTCAACGCCGCAGAGCCCCGCTTCGGCAGTGCAGCAGCGAGGACACCGCACGCGTCCTTTCGGGTAGGGGAACACGAGCGAAAATATCCTGCCTAGCTCGTCAAAACAAGAAAAAGCGAAGAATGTGCTAACGATTCTCAAAAAAGAGGAAATTCAGGGAAAAAGGAGGGGGGGGGGGGGGGGGGTAGGGGGGGTCAAACTGTGTCCCATTTGGACCATTTCTCGAAGTCAGCAGTTCACACGTTAAGGGAGGACCTCCGCCCCAGGGTATGGTAGTTAAGCGTCCGGAATTTGCGGTTTAACGCCCTCAGAAATCCGAAAAAGCTCGTCAATGAGCTCCAAAACGCAATCTTTAAAAAACGTGCCAGTTTGGTGTCACCGTTCGTCAAGGAGACCCCCTCGTCGTGCCTTACGTGGCAGGGCCCCCCTTAAAATGCAAAATAGAGGCACTTTGAAACGCCCATAGGAGGGAACAGGAAGAAGAACGGGACCCGGTTTGCGCGGTTACTGTTGGGTGCTCCGTGCCAGTTCTCCAACATTGGCACGAAGGGAGCAGCTTTTAAATGCTGTTGCGAACGACGCCTTGGTCATTCCCGACTCTGACGCCCTTCCCAGCTCCAGCCCCTACAACGATCCCAGTTTTCTCGACGCGAAAACGCACCGGTGTTGTGTGTGGCTACCATCTGCCTGATTTCTTCGTCGGCGTTGAGCCTCCTGAAGGGATTCGTCGAAGGAAAACCTACCGTAAGTAAGGTATGTGGACAATGGCCGAAACCACCAATGACCAACGACCAAGGTACCCACCGATCCTCTTACCTCGTGTAACCACCACTCTTACGACACTCAGAGCACAAAGAATATCTTCCCTTAACGACGAAGGTCACCCGGAGACTTTAAAACCCCGGAGTTTCAAGCGAACTTTCACTCTGAAAAGAAACAAAGAGCCGGCGAACTACCCTCTTCGCAAGAAAGCCCTCCTGAGGCCCGCCAAACCTAGCGCAGATTGGCATAATCAGGACTTGCCTGCCGCAATGGCTTCCAAGATCGCTGCATGGCTTCACGCGGCGGAAAGCCTAGACACACAGGTAGGTGTGCTGCTGTGTACGTGCGCAAAGCTCACGCCCAGACGTTTGTCGCTTCAGTGACCCAGCTAGTGTAGTCAGTAGTCCGAATAAACGGGGCATCTTACCACCACTTCGGCAACCAACGACGTCGCAGAAGGATGCCACGGGACACTGTCATCTCTGAGCAGCCGTCTGCGGCTTAGCAATCCCTATCGGATTGCATCTTACTCAGCCTGCACACAACTCTGATACCGCTCGGAAGCTTTTCGACGACACCTTCCCGGCTGACGAAGACCTTGATGAGGCAGGAGTTTCCAAGACTCCCTTGAGCCAAGCCACGGAAGCTGCTTCGTCCGGCCCCCTTCGCGTCAGCAGACGAGCTCCAGCTCCCTCATCAGGGCATCCCAGTTGAAGATCGCCGGGGAATTGTGGTTACAGCCATCCAATCTCGCGGCTTTCCATTTCGCCCCCGGCAAAGAGAGCATGCAAGGAGTAACGGTGCACAGACGACTGCTTGCTATCTTGTGTGACCCTGGTGACCAAAAATACGCGAGGTGTGCCCCGTGCCCCCTCCAAGAATGCGTATGTCTTCCCACGTGACAAACGGTGGCGTTTTGACAAACGGTGGCACCAAACGGGCACGTTTTTTTTACTTGTGCTCGAGCACAGCTTTTAAGCCCTGCGGAGACCATCCAGGTCTTTATTTCATGTTTTTTCCGGGGTTTGCCCTGGGGTATGTAGTCATGGGCTCGTGTACGCGCGTTTTTCGCCTTAGAAAAAAAATACCCCAATGGGACGCTTTTTTGCCTTAGTTTGACCCCCCCTAGGGCTAAGTTGGATGGAAACGCCGTTTCTTTTAGTTTTTTCGAAATATGGAAACGGAAACGGAAACGGAAACGGAAACGTTTCCGTTTCTCTTAAAAGAAACGCCGGAAGGTCATGCTGAGGGGTCCTATAGGATACCACTTCGCGGGTCCTTCCTGGGCTGTTCTTCGACTTGGCTCGGCCCCTTCTTGTGTGTCGTCGCGGTCTCGTTTGTGCAGAGCAGTCGCTGATGCTCACCGCTTTCTTTCATCGGCGATCTGACACGAGCAAATAGGTAACCACAAGCTAATGATGCAGAATGTCGTCACATGCGGATGCTGAGGTTTTCTGACACCAGATTCCACTCTTCTGTGCCTACCACTTCGTCCTCTGCTGCTTCCAACCCACGTTCTCATGTTTACTTGTATCGGCAGCCGTGCCGAGTGGGGCTTTTTGAATCTGCCGTCCTCTTCTGCATTGTCGATGGGGTTCTTCCTGCCGTCGCTGTCTATGCTCCGACAACACCGCCCGATGGTGCCCCTTCCGGTGACGGTTGCCACCCGTCGTCATATGCAAGGTGCACTGTGGCAAGCGATGTTTAGCGCACACGTTACTGCGTGGCCATCGCTTTTCTGGCGGGTTCAACATTGCCCCGGCATACGTGTGCCCTTCTCACCTCCTGATGCTGATTGCACTCCCTCTTTGTCTTACGCCGCCGAAAAACCCCGGTCTTGTAGCCTGTGGCGCGGCGGTGCTCCCGCTGTCCTGAACGACCGTATCTGTATAGCCTATTATTGGAAGCGGATGTGCTTTCCCGATCGTCTTCAGCGCGTTGGCCAACGGCCTCGCATAACAGAGCATCGTCGCTACAACAGCCATTGGTATAAAGAGCTGCAGACCTCAAAGTCATCACAACCGGATGCGTGTGGTTGCGTCTGCTCCACGCGGTCGCAACTCTTATGCTTCTTTCCTCCCTCTTTTTCAAAGCCACCTTGTCCATGGTTTCCCACTGGATTGCGGGGTCCGCCGTTCGACACACATTTCCGGTCGGACCTTCAGCCAGTATACTAGTGGCATACCAGCCGTTTCTTTTGAAAAGAAACGGCGTTTCCATCCACCGCCAAAAAGAAGGAAACGGAAACGGAAACGGAAACGGTTCCAACGTTTCCATCCTACATAGCCCTAGGGGGGGGGGGAAACACCCCTTCACAAGCAAACGAGAGGTCGAAAGACACCAATCTGCACGCCCATTCGGGATCGTCGGAAGCACAAAAAAAAAAAAAACAACAGCTTAAGGACAGCGGGTGCCCGCTAGTCTCACTAACGGCTGAACCAATTCCAACCAGAGACGTCAACCGGGGTTCATGCCTTGCTCACGAGTCTGCGGCAGGGTGAATCGATCCCTTGCTGTATCATCCATGCCATGCCGTAAACGAGTTTATTAGTGAAGGGTCGAATGTTCATCGACCCCCAAAACCAGCCAATAACCTCACTGTTTTTTGACCCGTTCAGTAATAAAAACCCACCCACCAAGAAGTACCAAGAAGACAGACAGTCACTACTGCGGGACGGAGGGGGGAGTGGGTTAATCTGGGAAGAAGGGACTTTTTTGGGTAAGCCTCAGGTCATACTCAGAGGGGGGGGGAGATGGGTCAGAAATAGGAACCGAGGGGCGCATATTGCTGCCCGACGAAGGTCGCAGTTGAAAGACCTGTGCCATAACGTTCCAATAAAACAAACGACGGCTACTTTCGATGAGTATTTGGCTTCGTACATGCTCACGGGAATACTCTTGTATTAAACGACGCATATATGCGTCGTTCGTCCGTATGTGGTTAATAAAAGATTTAAGCGCCGGAGGCGCAACCACCCAATCCGACTTTGTACACACGAAACAGAAATCTTATGAATCAACGAAAAGTGAGTAAAAAGTAGCCTGTAAAACCGGAACAAGTCGGAAACCCCGTCGTCGGGGGGAAAGTACGAGATGCAGGTGCTCCGAGGCCAGACGACTGAACCACAGGGCTTGACAAGCGCGGTGGGCGAGAAGGACTTGATGGGGTACTTCAAACACACAAGGGAGGACGGGTTCGCGGCCATTGCATACCATGCAGGGTCAAAACCTTGCGTCTTTTTGGTAAACGCTGCCGCGGGGCCGACGGCCCCCCAAGATTTTTTTTTTGGAAAAAAAAACTTTTGCTCAACTTCATCAAAAAATCCCCAAGCCTCTACGGTCAACCGGAGACTTTAAAATACCGACCTTCTAATCCACAAATAACGCTAAAAATCACATCAAAAATCACCGCAGTTTTTGTTCCTTTTTTTTTCCAGAAAAAATGGGTGGCCATTTTTTTTTTTGGGTCTATAAACCCCTGTTACCAAAAAGACACAAGGTTTTGATCCCTGCATGATACATTGTAGGCGCACCAGTCAATGCTGAACAGCTGCCTTTGCCTCCTAGAAGCGGAACATTCGCACACGCGCGATACATTCCCGAAGATCCCCATCCCCGCTGCAAAGAAGTGCCGAGAAGCAAAAGCAGGCGACTTGCATTCGCCTCAGCAGAAATGTAGCATTTCGTGGGGGCTTCATTACGGCAGCGGGCGGGCAGAAACGCTAAAACGATCGCAAGCTCATGGCATGAAAAGACTCGTTCTCGGAGAACGAAGAACAAGCAAAAGTAAGAACAACAACAATAAACAAAGAACGAAGGCGACCAAGCAAATATCCAGAGCGGCAGAACCTGCCAACGACCGCCCCCCCCCCCGGATGGGCCAGTGACACTTGCTGTCGACGGGAAGAAGAAGAAATATCCGCCAATACCGTAATTGAATTAACGTTGAACCGGGTAAAACCCGGGACACGTGTCCCAGGTTTTACCCGGGTCGGCATCTTCTTTTTGTATAAGCACCCGCTTCGTAGGAAATGCTTGAGGAGACTGCCAGTTGCGATAGAACAACGGAGGTAAGTGTGCTGTAGCCCACACGAAACACAGGTAACTCTGGATTTAGTGCCGGGCGTAAGCGTTCAACAAACACGACCCACTTTGTAGTTGTATTATTGTTTTCTCCCCCTCTAGCCTCCTTCGAAATGAGCACAAGGCAGTCCCTCGAGTATTTTTCGGGGGTATGCGACTTTGCGTATTTTGCACAACGTCGCGACCCTGGTGCTTGCCCGCGCCTTGGGGTGCTCAATACTCAGCTCGATCCCTAGGTGCCGTTATTATAGGAGGCTGCGCAGGACCACCACTGGTGCAGTCACGCAGGAGACTACCTGGGAGACCCCCAGGTTTTACCCGGTCTGTCATTTTACCCGTTCCAGCTTTAGTCCAGTCCTACATTATCCCAATTACTGAGCCGGTCCGTCCCTATCTCTTGAAACTGCATCGAAGTGCCTGCCGCTGTTTGTCACAGTGAATCACGGTCCACCACGGTCTGTCAGGTCCATCCCTAGTCCCTAGAGCTGCATCAAATTGCCCGGTGCTGTATTCTTCGGTCTATCGCGGTCTATCAAGAGGGGATGGACCGGCTCAATTGCGGTAAATAGCCACCCTGAACAACTTCGCCGGATAGAAAAACCCTTGCTTACAGGATTCAACCGCCTTCAAGTGGGCCAGTCGGGCACACGTTGTCGCCGGGGAAAATGTGGCTGCTTTCTGCCATCCGCCGTGACACCCCCCCCCCCCCCCCCCCCCCCCCCCCCCCTTCCCCTGTGAGACAATCAAACCAAGACGAGTGCAGGAGGGGGCGGCGTGTGAAGCTTGCCGTGGCCGTTTTTTTTTTTTTTTTTTGCTTTTTTTTTTTTTTTGCATGAAGCGCCGGCTTGGAAGGAAATGCTCGACAATAGCTGCCAGACAAAGAACCGAAGGGATCCCAAGTGCTGTAACTACCGAACCACGTGTTGAACGGACGTGAGGTCATGCGGGTCTACCCCTACACGACAAATCACACAAACAACACGACCCGAGTGAGAAAACACCGCAGACGGCAAGAACAGCACAACAGTTGCATCAGTTACACACTTGGCTAGCCGCAGGTAAAGTCCCTTTCACTACCCGACCTCCGGCCTCGATGGTCAACCGGACCCCAAAACACCGAACCTCTAAACCACAATAAACGCATCAGATTGTGTTTGTGTAGTATTTCCCCTATATTTCCTCCCTTCCCACTCGGAGTCGAAGCAACTGCGTCGAGTATTTTCTCACACTGAGACACACCCTCTATCTCTCCGTTCTATTTCGTGTGGGTAAAAAGGTGGCCCTGCGAAGGGCAAGCCTGTCTCGATCGAGGGCAGGTTCCTCTACCAGGCGACCGCCAGCAGCCCGATTGCCACGTGCATAGCCCGCACCCCCCCTGCACCTCGTCTATACACGGCGGACTCCCCACCGTGCTTGTGCAGTCGTTCGCGGTCGGCACACCTAGGCACGGCTGCATCCTCGTGTTGTAGCCGTGTTGTGTATGAGGCTTCGAGGGGGCCTGGTCAACCACCTCATACAAACCTTTCGCGACCGTGATTGGACCGTCGGGATGCCGGGGGCGGGTCTCCATGAAGAACAGAACAGTAAAGCAGGACTTGCCCCCTGCGCCTGCTGTCTCCGGCTGCTTTGGCAGACGACACATACTACGTTGCTGCACAACAAGTTCAAACTACGCCTACTCCTGGACGTAGCTGGTTGTGCAGTCTATCGTCACAGATTGTTGCTGCGTATCAAGTTCAAACTACTACTACTACTGCATTTCCAACTGCAATGCGGGAGTGGCACACCATTCATTCACATCCGCAATGCGGGAGTATTATGCGAGAGTGGCACTCCCGTATTTTGGTGCTAAATGCAGGCCAATTCGTGTTGATTTTGAACCAACCGGCGGGGATAGCCCGCCGGTGCACTCCAGCCTCCCTTGTTCTCGGGTGTTCCGCCACCCAACCCTTAGACAGTTCAGCTTGCCTGGGTCAAGGGAGAAGAGTCAAACACCCGAAAAAGAAAGGAAAAAAGAAAAAAAAAGGCCGCTCCGGTCCAGGAACGTGACGGTCAACCACAGCCTGCAACGCTTGAGTCGGAGGCAGTGCCACAACCCCGTCCGCTCTGCCCTGTGGCTGACCGTCCCGACGAGCTTGTGTTCAGCGCGAGTGCCAAGCCCCAAGGTGTGCCACGTGATGCTTTAGTTTGGGACACTTGACACGTAGGCCCGTGGCTCTGCAGTACCGCCGAACGTGAAGCTTGGCTCCCGTGCGCAGGCTTTCCCTGGTACCATCAAGGAGAAGAGTCAAACACACCGAAGAATCAGAAAACCGCAACGCTCGTGTCGTCCGCCGCGTCATCCCTCTTGTTGCGAACCGCTATTTTTTTCTCTCCTTTTTTTTTTTTTTTGCTCCCTTGTATGTTTGTCAACAACCGAACGCGTAACAAGTTTGAAAGAACTCGAGCCCACACCTTCGATTCGCGCAACAAATGATTTTCAGCCCTTCGAAGGGCTGTATCGTCGAATTGTCCATCGGGTGTTGGCATTGGCATCGTCATTGGGGGTACTCTTTATTAGGGTCAACTCCACACCGTGAACTGGCCCGCTCATCGATAAACAGTCTCAAATGAAAGCGCGCATCTAATTTTAGGTAGTGGGGCGACCGGATACTCCTCGGAGAGATGGTCCCTGCACTCTAACTCGTCTCTCTCTCTCTCTAATTTTAGATACCGTAAACGGAAATAAGTTGGACCGGACAAAATGTGGGTCTAACTCACCTATTTCGGGCTCTCGCGGTCCAACTTTTTTCGGGGGGGTCCTGAAATTTCGCGGCTGGCCACTGAACAGCACTCGCTTCACCTTCGTAGTTTGGAAGTCGCGCATGAGCCCCCTTTGCCAAGGGACATTTTTTTAGTGCCCACCCCCCGTGTTAGTGTCCCTTGTCAGTGTCGCCTTTTTTGCCTGAAAACGCGAGGCGACACTAACACGGGAAGACGGTTCTCAATAGTCGCGCGGCCCACCTGAAGAATCCACACACCCGGCCGTGTCGTCGTGACATTCTCGTGGGGTTCCCACGTGATCACTCACCGCAGTTGCTGGGGCCTAACTTCCCAAAGCATGGACCGGACACACGGTCCAACTGTTTTGGTCGTCGCGCGGTCCAACATATTTCCGGTCCAACTCTTTTCTGCTTACGGTAAGTCCAATCGTCGGCAAAAGGCAATAACTGCACCCGCACCGCCCTTACCGCAGATACAAGGCGCGAGACTAGTACGAAGGAGCATTTACCACAGTGGCCACCCGGAGACTTTAGACTCCCCGGATTTCCAAGCGAACTTACACTCTAACAACAGAGACGGTGGAAAAGATATTCCCGGACAGTTCACGACCCACAACTGCCCTGTGGCACATTTTTACTTTACTTGATATAGGCACTCCCCCCCCACCCACGTTAGGGAGGTTTATATAGGAGTTGATAGTCATGGTCAGACTCACTGCGGCGCTTCTGCCCTGAAAGACCCCTGTTTTGCCGGAAAAAGGGGGGCCCCCAGAAATTCAAAACTCGAAACCTACCACTCGGGTGGTCCTAAAATGCCCCGGAAATGCAGAAAAAGTTGATGCTCGTTTAGGCTGAAGAAATGGCTGCAGAATGCGAAAACAGGGCGACAGTACCACCACAAGGCAGTTCCTTAAGGAAACCCCTCTTTGGCATGCCCAGGCCGTTTGTCCCGCGATTTCAATCAGCGCTGGATACAACGCGAGAAATGTCGCAAAAAAGTGTCGACGTAACCCCCGGCGTGCACGTCCCCCAACCACACAGGGCTCTTCCGGGACCGCGACACTACAGCAACGGTTGCCCTTTTTTCCGTCCAGCTTTTGCGAGCACCTATCCACTCCAAGCACATTCTTGCAATCCCCCCACGTACCCCGTGTGGCGTGCTGGGAACGATCCGTGCTCCGAAGGAAGCGCGTTTGAACCTTTTCATCTTCCTCGCGAGGCGACTAGATACTCCCCGGAGAGATGGTCCCTGCACTCTAACTCGTCTCTCTATCTCCATCTCTCTATCCCTCTCTCTCTCTTCCTTCTTCCTCTCGTTGTCCGTTCCCAACTCAGCTTCTCTCAATCCGTTCCCTTTTTTTTTTTTTTTTTTTTTTGGTATTTTTCAGCATACTAGCTCTGACCTCGACCCCCGAGCCCAGAACTGGTAAACTGGTCTGTATCCAAATTTTGTGCACAGGGGGTGTTGCAGGAGGGCAGCCACCCCCGTTCGGCAACGAATGCCTGCAGAGCGAAGTCGTACCGGATAGCGGTGGGATGGTGGACAAAGGACGAAGAAAGCCATACGCCTGCTACGGGAAACAAAGGGACGAGTTCAATGGGCCAACAACAGCGTCAGTGAAGGGCCGATTGCAGCAGCCTTGGGGTAGTCATCATATTTTTGCGCATGACCCCCACTTTGTCGACGCACGCTTCATACTCCGGCCACGTGGCGAAGTTCAGTGTTCTTGGGCTCGCAATCCACGCATTGAGGTACGCCATAGCGCTCCTCGGGATGCCGCTGCCACGTTCATACGGGCATTGAGCCCGAGCATTAGCACGTCGGTCAGCGTTTGCTCGTGAAGCCTCTTCCTGGCTTTTGTCAACACCCTTTTCATGTTTGAAAAGACACGCTCGACCGATGCTGTCCCCATTGGCAGGACAACAGCAATGGCAAACAGCTTGTTTGTCTCTGGAAATGCCGTCGAAAGGTTCGATGACTTCAGCAGCCCCAGCATGACGTCTTCCAATGCACCCGGTGGTTGAACACGGTGGTAGTACACTGTGGTACCCTGTACACACTGTAGTACACAGTGTGTAGTACACAGTGTGTAGTACACTGTGGGTAGCCGGTTCCTCCGGGAAAATAATAATAGCTGATATATATTTTTTTTTTTTTTTTGACCCAGACCAGTTTCCAGACCAACTCTGGTCTGGCGACCAGCTGACCCCCCCCAAGCTAGTAGGCTGGTATTTTTGTCTTTATGCAGAAGCATCGCCGTGAGAGTAGAATAGAAAAAAAAAACAAACAAACAAACAAACGCAAAGCAAGGCCTGTTCACAGCGCCTGCTGTCTCAGGCCGTCCTAGCAGTCGGACGACGGTTATTACTACTCCCAGCACAGTACACAGTGATTCTGGGCATTTGGGGTCCTTAACACCTCCCAGGGAAAATTCCCACACGCATCACGTGGTCCATGCAGGAACCACATACCCAATGAGTCCAGATTTGACATATGGATCCGAATCATGTGCGGGATTCTGATTCCGGACAGTCTACGGCCCGGATTGTGGTTCAAACACAGTACACAGCGATTCTGGGCATTTGGGCAGCTACTCGTGAGCATGCAATGTTCGAGGGCCTATGAGGCCACCGCCGCACATCGGTGTGCTTTGACTGACTGCAGAGTGACGCAGAGTGACCGGTAAACCTTTGGACCGGAAAACGGAGCGTAAGCCCTGTTCATGCTGGGTAATGTATGCACCGCAATGCGAGTGAAAGTGTCCTGCACGTCTTTTGGTACGTTCGTATGCCAGGTCTTCGTATGTCGCGGTTGGCGAGTGGCGAGCCTTCATGGGTTCTTCGTACTCTTTTTTTTCTTCTTAATAGTACATCTGTACTGACGGGAACACTTCCGGAACAACGGTTGCATGAAAGAGAAAACGAAGCCAACGAAAAGTGCTAATACAGGAAACCCCCCCCAGAGAGGTATACCCTGTACACGCGAAGAACACAAAATTCTGAAGTCCTTTGGTTCTCTTTTTTCTGCTGTTTGTTTCGTTGTATACTTCTCTTCTGCTTCTTTTTTTTTTGTCAGTACGTTGCGGGGCCAGCGGAAACGAAAAAGAAGAGAAAAATCAGCAATAACCCAGACAGAACGGAATCACTCCTTTTTCTTTTTCTTCACACGGAGACCACAGAAGGCGAATGAGATAGAAAATAGATGGAGAAAAATGAGCTAACTTCCGCTGGGGGGGAAGAAAAGCCTGCCAAAAAAAGAAGGAATCGACACGGGACTGGCACTTGCAATGGGGACTCTGAGGAACCAGTCTAAAAGTCACCTGTTGGGGGAGGGCCTACCCTATGCAAGTCAACAAGATGCGCATGCCAATATACCGTAATTGGATTCGTGTTAGGCTGGGTGTCCCAGGTTTTGCCCGGCTCGGCATTTTTTTTATGGTAACAAGCTTGCTTGTCTATATCAAAAAGTGTCGGATGGCAGCGTGCTGTGTTAAATCACTCAAAACAGGGGTTACACACGTACACACAAAACCGGGGTTTGGCGACTTTGCGCACTTTGCAGAATATCGTGACCCTGGCGCTTGCCCGTGCCTTCGGGTGCTCAATACTCAGCTCGACCCCCAGATGCCACTGTCATAGGAGGCTGCAGGACCACCACTGGTGCAGTCACGCAGGAGACCTGGGACATCCCCCGGGTGTCTGGGGGTTTGCCCGGTCTGTCATTTACCCGTTTCCAGCTTGAGTTCAGTTCAACATTATTCCAATCTCGGCATGAAGGAAACCCTTTCGACGATGGTCACTCGGAGACTCTAAGCGATGGTCCACCACTGGCCTGCTGTGTGTGTGGATAGTCGCCCGCAACAAAAGCAACAGCCAAAAGCACTCGACGGCTGTCCTGAGTTCTCTTCTCAGTTCATGTGCTGGTGTGCCGTGTTCGAAAAATAGGCTGGGCTGTCTTTTGACTCTTCGTAGCGGCCGCTTCACGATGGTCAGATTCGGCAACATGTAGATAGCAGGAGGGGGAGCCCAGCCGGAATACGCTTGGCTGCAGAATCTTGGCACCGTGAGGGTTTTCTTGCCACCCAGCCTCCCAATCTCCCAATCGACGCGCAATCTCCGCCTCGCAAAACGAAAGGAACGTGCATCACACCGAATGAAAGTAACCAAACACATTTGTGCGAAAACCCCACTAGCGTGTCAAGGAAAAGAATGTTCGAAAAAGGGACACGTCGAAGAGAACGAAAGAATCATGATGCTCTTTTTCTTCTCCTTTTTACTTTTTTGTGTCAACAAAACTATGCACTTCTTCTTTTTCTTCTTCTTCTTCTTTTTTTCCCGACGTGTTTGTCATTTCTTGCAAAGCGAGTGCCCTCTGCGTGTCGTTGTCGGACACTGACGAACGAATATTCTTGAACGCTTTCGATGATAGACACCCTGAGACTCTAAATTCCTGGATCCCGAAGCGAACACTCAGTCTGAAAAAGAAGGGGGGTGGGAAGGAACATCACAACACCAATTACCGTAATTGCATTAACGTTGAACCGGGTAAACCTGGGACACTCCCCAAAATGGGACTGGGTGTCCCAGGTTTCACCCGGCTCGGCATTTTTTTTTTTTTTTTTTTTTTGTTAACAATGCATTGTTGGTACTAAAAATTAGTAGTTGGCAGCGTACTAAAAGCAACTCACCAAATCAGGTGAAAAGCCGCTAGTGCGCACAAACAAACGGAAGCTCCATACTAATCCTTTTTGGTAACGAAGAGAAATGCTTGATGCACGACCAACGGGCCAACCTGAGGAGTGTGGGACTCCGTCCTTCCTGGTCTTTGGCTCTGGCTCCGGGGGGGGTCAAGGACGTCTACCCACTAAAGCTCTCCGTGTGCGCCCCGTTGGGTACTGCCGAAGGCGGAGGGCGCAACTCCTCCGCAACCACCCCCCCCACCCCCCCCCCTCTTCGCACGCACCGAATGAGAGGTTTGGCTGGCTAGGCCGGGGGTGATCGCATCAAGAGTGACGGCTCCCGCCGGCCCCTCTTGCCCACCTGCTCCTGTGTTTGTTTGTTGTTTTTTGCCCCTTTCCCCTTCACGCCTGCACCTCGCTACTGCTCCCACCTGTCGGCCTGCCTTCGGTGGGGGGTCCGCCAACTCCGCTCGGCACTTCCTCATTCCCTCACGTGCTCTTCCTTCCTTTTTTTTTTTTTGGAGTTTGCCGCTTGCACTGTTTGCAACTTCGCGTACTTTGCAGAATATCGCGACCCTTATGCTTGCCAGGGCCTTGGGGTGCTCAATACTCAGCCGCTGTCGTACCACCACTGGTGCAGTCACGCAGGTGACTACCTGGGAGACCCCCCCAGGTGTCCCAGGTTTTACCCGGTCTGTCATTTTACCCGTTCCAGCTTTAGTCTAGTTCAACATTATTCCGATTACGGTAGTTAAAAAAACACACAAAGGAATTCGCATCTATGCGGTGCTTCATCCAGGGCAGAGGAGAAAGGGATACTTCTCGAGCTGATCTTACGAAAGATTTTGACCGGAACCATGCGGATGTGGGGCATGTTGCCGGCCGAAACCACCAACGATCAAGAACAAAGATGCCCACCGGCACTCTTCTCGTGTGTTCACCACCTCAATCAAAACCAGCATAATAAAAAGGGCATCCCTCTTGCCAAAGGTCACACGGAGGCAGTGCTCCCGCTAACGAAAAAGTGCGAGGAATTCTTCAAAAAAAAAAAAAAAAAGAGGTTGGAAAAAAGAGGGTGAGAAATTCCTCATGAGGAATTCTTCACCGTTTCCCCGTTGATACCGTTCGCCGGGGGCCGGAGCCCTTTGGAAGACTCGGGCGCCCCCCTGCAACAGAAGCTAATAGCCTGCACCAAACGCGAGAGCCTAGCGGGGGAGAAAAAAAAGCCTGACCCAGGTTTTTGGGTTTCCTCACTAAAAGTGAGGTTAGCGGGAGCACTGCACGGAGGCTCTAAAAAAAACGGATCTAGCGCGCTTCCTTCAACATGTCTTCATCGAACGAGGATGAGGATGGACACTGCCATCGATCGGGTTTTAGGACTGACAATCTTGCCTTGCGCGTTGCCCTTCAATGTTTTGCGCACTGGCGCGTTTCTTTCAACATGCCTTCATCGAACGAGGTGCGTCTGACTGCGGGCATTTTCATCATTCTTTTTCCCTTCTCATCGTCCTCTTGTTTATGTTTGATGCCACACTCCCCGCAATGAGTTTGCTCAGGAGTAGTGCTTCCGAAAGTAGCCCTTTTATTTTTTGCTTTTAAATTCGGGCCTTTCCGAATTTCAGTGTTCGCCCAAAGGCCCAGCGTCCTGTCAAAACATTAACCCCAAAAAGAGACGCTGTGGGCATGGTCAACAGGATCGTCAACGAGTCACCGCTTCAGCACTGCATCCGGGTTGCTGAATGCTCACGCATTCCCTTTCGGCAATCCTGCACGTCCGAGCAAACTTGTCAGTGGCAGTTTTGAGCGAGCAATTGCACCTAGCTGCAAGACCGACTGACCCATGTCCAATTGCTGTCGACCCTTTACGGACGGGAGACATACCGTCTGCCTAATTTATGTAGTTTTAAATTTATAAATGCCTACCCTCCCCCGTGCATAAGATGGATGAAAAACTCGGGTTTTGGTAGTATCCATCTTAATCAAGGGGGGTATCCATCGTAAACACGGGGGCAGGGGGTCCTTTTGGGGGCTGTTTTTGAGGTATTTCCCAGACCCCCCGGTGCCGAGTGAGTACTCCGTTTCCTCCAGATGAATCCGTTCTCCTCGTTTTCGAAATCGAAACCCACTTTTGCGGAAAAAGGTCAATCCCCACCAAAATGTTTTCCAGCACTTTTTTGGCAGGGAAATGTACTTAGCAACTTTTGAGCATAGTCAGTTTCCCAGAAAACCAAGATTCCTGCAGCGCACTCAAAAATCAGCCAAAATCTGGAAAATTGGCCCAAAAAGTGAAAATTCGAGCAAATTTGGCCGATTTACCGTGTGCTTTCCCCAAAATGCCAATACCCCCCAACAACTGTTTTTTCAAGCAAATCCGCTGGGAAACGTACTTTGAGAATTTCGAAACAACGGCACCACGAAAGGGCAGATTTTCCCGGTTTCAGCCTGTGTTTTGCACGTCAAATTTCAGGCCTCACAGACGAACTGGAAACATGTTGTTGGAGATTTCCCGAAAAGTTAGTGTGAGGGCTGTACCCCCCCCCCAAGCAAGCACCACGCGCTCTTCAAACCCAAGAAACATTTTCCCCCCGTTGAGACCTGCCGGCCCTAAAACGGCACAGGACTGGTTCTCCATTGACAAACCCCTTGCTTAAGCTCGGCACCCGGTTGCTTTGGCACCCTGTCACTTTTGTGACGCCACAAACTTCGTTTCCCGAGACGTTACCATACGGCCCAACCCCCGAACACCAAGAGAGGTACAGTTTGGAAGGGACTGCATGTCAAAGCAGGAAAAGGCATATGGAAACGCTCAGAACCGATAAAGAACAAAAAAAGTCGTAACCCAACACAGGACGAGAAGGAAGGAGCAGCACCACCAGAACCGAGAAAGAACAAAAAAAGAAGAATACTACGCACCAAACCCACCACCCTCCCCAACCCGGGCTTCCTTTTTACCCCTGCAAACCCGTGAATAGGTGCTACGGGAGTATCTGGCAACCGCTGCTTAACAGTGCTCACGTGGGCGGTGTCTTCGGACAGCACCTCGTGATGTTCGCATCACAAAACAAAGAAGACAGTGAAATGGTCGTTACCTGGTCGGGTTTCGCTCGCGACCGTTTCCTGAACAATCCTTCACTAAATCCGCGGTTAAATAACCTGGCCTCAGTGGTGCAAGCACCACGCGCTCTTCAAATCCAAGAAACATTTTCCCCCCGTGTTTAAGATCGCGTTTTTCCGTGTTTTAAGATCGTCCCCCCAAAAAAACCGATCTTATACACGGGGGGGGACGATCTTAAACACGGGGGGGGGACAAAAAACACCCCAATTTTTTGTTTCCGCTGCGCGGGGCCCTGAACCCCCCCCCCCCCCCCCACAGTAAGAACGCCCAAAAAAAATTTTCCCCCCGCTGCGCGGGACCCCACCCCACTCCCCCCCCGTGTATAAGATCGCCCTCATTAAAAACAACAACTCTTGCTCAAAGAGAACCCATTCATGAACGGTCACACGGAGACCCTAAAACCCCGGAATTTCAAGCGAACTTTAACTCTGAAAAAGCCGAAACCCGAACTGGAGTTCGGACTTTGGGCCTCCAGAGCAAAGACACGTCAAAAAGGATCAACGGAAACATGCGGATGTGGGGCATGTTGCCGGCCGAAACCACCAACGATCAAGAACAAGGTGCCCACAAACTCTTCTCTCGTGTATCCACCAGCTCACTCAAAACCAGCATAATAAAAAGGGCATCCCTCTTGCCAAAGGTCACACGGAGGCTCTAAAAAAACGGATCCAGTGCGCTTCCTTCAACATGTCTTCATCGAACGATCAGTCTTTGCCGCTGTGAAGAGATGTGGTACGAAACCTTTCCAAGGAGCATCAGGACCAGGATGATCAGGTTTCCCTCATTGGAGTCGCAACACTCTCGAGTTTGACCCATCGATTCCCCAGAAGGCATTATGCGCGCTGGACAACCCCCCCCCCCCCCCCCCCCCCCTCATCAACCATGCATGAGAGGCTCCGCTCCCCTCGCCTGAACATTAAACTAAGATTCCGCCCCCGGCGCGCCGTGTCTGTCTCTTTGCAGTTCGGAGGGAGCTTGATGACACTTCTAGCTTTCCCTCCTCTCAACTCCTGACCAGCAGACAATACGCACAAAAGGCGGGCTATCCGAATTTTAGTTTTGGCCACGTGCAATGGGTGAGGAAACTGAACCGCCTGACGAGCGGGACCTTCTAATCGTGATCGTTTGCCAAGTTGCCTCCTGAAACCACGTCCAGGATGTGAGGTTCAGGGTGGTGCGATCAACGGAACCTCTAGGGGTCCCTTTCAAGTTTCTCCTACCTCGAAAGTGAAAAACGGGCACACGTGCCCGCCCTCGTACTCGCCGACTCAGTCTCTGGAATCGCAAGAAAGCCGAACCCCGCTAGCTCCACAAATGCTCGACCTTGACGACGCAATGGCAGGTGACGACGTCATCCGAGAACCTGACTTTCAAGACAGTGCATGCTAATCCATGTGGTTCATGTACTTAAAAGAACTCAATGCTAAACAAACATAACGTGGGCGGCGCCGAAGCTTTACCAGCTTCGGCTGACACCATTTGCGCACTTAACCGTGGTTGGGAAGACGACTGAAAGCATAGACACAAAGATAGCTTTTTTTTGAAAGCATCTGCAGAATAACACGGAAAGCCTCTAGGCAAAACCCGTTTTCACATTTCTTAGCAATTCTTGTTTCACAAAAGACCACCTCCCACTGCACCGTTCCACCCACTTTCCCTCAGGGGCCCCCTCCCCAAGATGGGTTCAAAGGACCGAAACACGGTGCATCCCGCCCCCCCTTCACCCCATTATCTCATCTTATTGAGTCCAGGCGACACCTTCGAGTATTTCTGTCAAATCGGAGGCGTCAGCGATGTGGCGATCTCAGTAAACAATCACAGCCCTATCTTTTTCCTTTTAAAAAGGAGAGAGGAGGAAAAAAAAAAAAAACAAACAAAAAACAAAACGTACAAGGTCCGCCCATGGTATATCGTCGTAAACTCAAAAAAGTACTAACGAATGGGCGTTCTCCAGACAGACTCATACCCAAGTCCCACAGAAGTCGTATGTTTCCATTTTTGGTGTCGCAACCTTTTTTTTTTTTTTTTTTTTTTTATAAACACCTGCTTTTCAGAAAATACTTGAGGAGGCTGCCAGTTGCAAACGATCAAAGGAGGTAAATGTGCTGTAGCCCACACGAAACACAGGTGAATCTGGGTGGCGGGCATAAGCGTTCAGCAAAAAGATCCACTTTGTAGTTGTATTGTTTCGCCGCTGCTAAACAGTGCATGCTAATCCACCATGGTTAAGAAGACGACTGAAAGCATAGACACAAAGATAGCTCAAAGCATCTGAACCCCGTTTTCACATTTCTCCCCCTCTAGCCTCCTTCGAAGTAAAGCACGAGGCAGCCCCTCGAGTATTTTTGCTACATACTCGCTCGGTGAACGGAAAACCCGAAAACACAAATCGTTGCCCGACTCCAAGCAGGAGTCGTATTGCGATTCGGATACCGCACCAATACAAACCATAAGGCACGAAAAGAGACGGTCATACGGTAAGAAGGCAGACAGCCACCCTACTACGGCACCATACTGAGGGGGGCCTACCGAAAGTAAAGTATGGGATGATGGCCGAAACCACCAACACCAAAGGTACACACCCACATTCTCTCACCGCGTGTTTCCACCGCTCTTAAGATCACTCAGAGCGCAAAGGATATCTTCCCATATTGACGAAGGGTCACCCGGAGACTTTAAAACCCCGGAGGTTCGAGCGAACCTTCACTCTAAAAAAAAAAAAAAAAGCCAGCCTTGCGTGATCCCGTGTGTTTCAGTGTGAAGCAAAGCCCTGTCGTTTTCGCAACAGGCAAGCCTCCCCTTCTCTTCCTCCACCAATCGATTCCCAGCCTCGGCGGCCCAGCCTACACGGCGGAGCCCAGTCTCAGAAGCTGGAGTCGCAACAGAAGCTTGGACGATCCGAATAGGTCCAGACGTCTCAACCATAAACCCCAGTGAAGGAGCAATGATTAAGATTTGAACGCATCTTCAACTCTTACCACCCATCGGTTTCAGGGACTTTTAACCCTCTTTTCAAAGTTCTTTGCATCTTTCCATCACTGTACTTGTTCGCTATCGGCCTCCGGGAGGTATTTAGCCTTAGCAGAGGGATACCTGCCGATTAGCTCAGCATTCCCAAACTGAGCGACTCGTGCTAGCAAGGAGTTAACCAACATGGCTCGTCGAGGAAATACGGGACTCTCACCCTCTGTGGATACCCCATTCCAGGAGACTTACCTCGACGCCAGTTGTGTCCCCAAGCAGCTTGCGCCACATTCCGGATATCCGTAGAACACCGGTTCAGGCTTGGGCTCTGCCCTGTTCACTCGCCGTTACTAGGAGCATCGCTGTTGCTTTCTTTTCCTGCGCTGAGTGATATGCCTAAGTTTAGCGCGTAGATCTTCAACAGCTGAGGTCGGTGAGAGTTTCCGTTTGTCAGTTTGGCTCCCACGGCACTCCCCGAACGAGAAATCAACCGCATGGCGCGTGGCGGATCGTGCGCCAACGCGGCCGTATGGACGGTATGCTGCGGGCGAGGGCATCACGGCGGCGGGCCCAGCGGCAGTGGGGGCTGGCGACGACGGCGGCGACGATGCACACTTTATTCCCGCGACCGACCGCCGTTGGGGGACGGTGCAAACACGCCAACACAACAAGTCCTCATCCCCCCTCCCCTTTTCGTCTCTTTCTATTTTGCATCCCTTTCCTAGACAACATCTTCCTCGAAGAAGACTTGACGCCAGGTAGTATCAACCATTCCTGAGAGGCAGTGCTCTGTCTTAACATTAAACTAAGATTTCCCCCCCTGCATTCTCTTTCCATCCTCTCGGTGTGTGCAGCATGATGCCGCCTTCGATCGACAGGAAACAAAGCTTAGCAGCCGAATCAGAGGTCAGGGTGGCAAGGCCGTCTGCTCGAAGGATATCGGTATTCCACTGGCTTCCATGTGTTTATAGACGGCATCTCAGCACCCTCGGCGGCCTCAAGACCTGACAGGTCTTTTGTTTTACTCGTCGAACAGTCGAGGAACACGAGCATCGCTTGCCCTCTGAAAGTAACAACAAACCCTCATCCCCCCCTCCCACGCACCATGCAGGGTCAAAACCTTTTGGTAACGGGGGTTTAGACCCAAAAAAAAATGGCCACCCATTTTTTAGAGTTATAGTTCGCTTTTTCTGGAAAGAATTGGGGGTTTTAAAAAAAGATATTTTGGAACAAATACTGCGGTGATTTTTGATGAAGTCGAGCAAATTTTTTTTTCCCCCCAAATGTTTTTCTTGGGGGCCGTCGGCCCCGCGGCAGCGTTTACCAAAAAGACACAAGGTTTTGACCCTGCATGGTACAGTAGTGAGTAGAGAAAAGAATGAGTGGAAAAGAATGGAGGTAGCACGAACTACCAGACCAGCGGTGGCCACCGCAAAAAGATTTCTTACCTTTTCCTTATCCCTCAAAACCAGCACCAACAACAACGACTCCCGCGTGTGATGACGCGACCGTGATTGTACAGTCGGGTTGCCTGGGGGCGGGTCTCCACGAGAAGTAAAGCAAGACCTGCCCCCTGCGCCTGCTGTCCCCGGCTGCTTCGGCAGACGACACACACTACACGGGTGGAGTCCAGAAGCCCCAGAACCCCAGAAGCTGGAGTTAAAAAAGCGGGTGTCACACCCGCCTTTGGGTGTGAATTTCCATGCGTTTCGGTTGTAGCCGACCCACTTTTCGGGTGTGGATTACCACGCGTTTTGGTTGTAGCAGACCCGCTGTTTCGGGTGTGGATTGCCACGCGTTTTGGCTGTAGCAGACCCACTTTTCGGGCGTGGATTACCACGCGTTTTGGTTGTGCAGACCCGCTGTTTCGGGTGTGACGCAAGCACGCCCAATTTAACTCCAGCTTCTGAGGCTGGCCTCACCGTGTATACTACTACTACCACGTCATCACACTCACTGCTCTATCTTGCTGCTCACTCTAACACCGGCCACACTGGAGGGGATGAGAAGCCACCGCCACGCGTGACCACAAATACCATGGCAAAGAAAGGTACCCCCCCCCCACCTCGTGATGTTCGCATCACAAAACAAAGAAGACAGTGAAATGGTCGTTACCTGGTCGGGTTTCGCTCGCGACCGTTTCCTGAACAATCCTTCACTAAATCCGCGGTTAAATAACCTGGCCTCAGTGGTGCAAGCACCACGCGCTCTTCAAACCCAAGAAACATTTCCCCCCCCCAAAAAAAAAATACCGCGAGAAAGAAAGAAAAGCGACCACGAAATCTCCCGTGGCTGATAGTCAGAAAAGTGAGCCAGTCCACCCCCTACTTCCTGGAATGCTGCATCGAATTGCCTGCTTTTGTCTATCACAGTGGGCGATGCAGATTATCGCCACATATCCTTTGCGTTCTAACCCAAAGAGGTTGTCATCAAGTGGTTAATGCAGGCCATCGCTAACTAACCCAAACTATCACAATCTATCAGCTCTATCAGGGGGGACCAGCTCAGAAAGACATAACCCACACTACCCGACTCCCTCAATGGTCAACCGGAGACACTAACACACCGGGCCTTTAAACCTCAAAAAACTTGCACTCTAAAAAAAAAAAAAGAAAGACACCAATCTGTACGTCCCACGGGATCGTCGGAGACACAAAAAAAAAGAAAACGCCGTCACAGGCAACTGACTGCGCGATAATCGCCGGAAACACAAAAAAACGCTGAAAAAGATGGTGGGAGGGGAGTGCACATCAACTTTACTTTACCCTTGAAGAAGTAAATGAAATACGAAAAGGACACCCGGAGACTCTAAAATCCCGGATTCTCAAGCGAACTATGACTCCCTAAAAGTAAAACCTTGTGTTCATCCGTGTTTCTTTTTCTGTTTGCTGCCTCGTCCCCCTCCGTTGTTGAGGAAGCACGTTCGGCTTGGTCGGGTGTTGCGGGGCTTTGTACCCGCGAACACTACCTATGCCTTCCTTTCAACGGAATCGACGAAATGCAGGTCGGCACCCTCGATTATAATCCCGAAACTGTAACCCGAGCTAGGCTCAACAGGACGAGGGGTGAATCCGTCGGCAAGCCTGGACAAGCAGGGGTGGCCTTTCCTTTCTTTTTCGGAGACTTTTTTCGGGCGAAAAAGATGGCGTTGCACGAATCACGGTTTTTAAGTCCAGCCCCCCCCCCCCCCCCCCCCCCCCCCGCCCCAGAAGCTGGAGCTAAACGTTCTAAAGCTCCAGAGTTTAAAAAAGCGCGTGTCCCACCCGCATTTTGGGTGTGCCACACGCTTTTTTTTTTTTTTTTGGAACAAACAGACCTGTTTTGTAAAGATACAAACAGGTCCTTCGCACACACACACCCAGCTTTTTGGTAGTACCCCCTGCGCACAGTATATAGTAGATCGTTGAGTGCACATTGCACAGCAACTAAATAATTGAATCGAACTATTAGCACGCCACACAGGGAGCAAGACATTCGTGTCCGTGAGTAAATGATGCCTCCGTGGACGGGGTTTAGTCGAACTACTCTCAAAGGGGGAAAAAACCAGGGGCTTATATATGGTACGATGCCAACCCCCCCCCTTTGCACTAATAAAAAAATTTTGATGTCACCCCATACTGGTCCCGAAACCCCACTTGTGTGGCCCAAAACGGTTCCCAAACGGTTTTTGGCGGGCTGAGTCGAGGTAAAGGGGTCTCTGAAGGCCCACGAATAGGCCCAGGTGGGCCCAGGTGGGCCCCGGAGCGGGCACTCAGTGCGAGGGGGGGTGCCCCCCAAATGGGGTCATTTTCAAAGCCTCGCCACTTCTCAAGCTAGTCAAACACCTTCTGGCCTCCAGCGGGAAACCCAGACTACACAACGACAAGATCGGCTGTGTTCCGCTGTAGATAGCCACCAGCGGGTCCTCTTGAAGCCGAAGAATGTTCTCAGGGGTCTCAGATAGCCCTACTTGGCCACCCCGCCTGCAGCGCCTGCGGTGGGCAGGCACACCTTGTAAATAGAGTGGGTGCAGCAGGTGCACCCTGCCTAGAATCCGGCTTTACCAGCAATACGAATTAAGAATACAGGTTGACCCAGGAAAACGGAAACTAAGAGAGGGAAAATGCCAAAGATCACGGGTCTGGAGTTCGTGGAGTCATCGGTGAGAGCAATGCAGAAGTTGTCGCCGTTTCATGAGGAAACGAGACGTGGTCAGTCCATGCAGAGACGACTCGTAGCCAGCAGGACCTTTTGCGAAAAGGTCTCTGGTGAGGACCTGATCGGTTTCTTTCTCGCCCTAATGACAGAGGAGGAGAACGTTGACATCTGGAAGCGCCTTTCTGGTAGGCTTTCAGAAGCCTTCAACAGCCTTGACGACGAGGCGAGCCGGCGACGCATCGTGAGCGGTTTGGACTGGGCACGTGCCCGGTACAGGGCTGTTGGAATGGTCGTGGGTGACAATCTCTGAAAGAACCGGGGAAAGGCTGCCGAGATTGGCGTTGGCGGGGGGGCCCACAGTCCTCATCTTGGTTCTTTTGAATTTTTCCACCTTATATTCTGCGTTTTCCTTGTAAGCACTGTGTTCTCAAAAGCGGGTGAAGCCGGATTCTAGGCAGGGTGCACTTGCATACCACACATTCTGAGCGTGTGCCTGCCCACTGCTGGCGCTGCACACATGGGGCTAACTGTGACCCCCGAGAGCATTCTTCGGCTTCAAGAGGACCCGCTGGTGGCTATCTACGGCTGAACACAGCCGATCTTGTCGTTTTGAAGTCTGGGTTTCCCGCTGGAGGCCAGAAAGTGTTTGACTAGCTTGAATAGTGGCGAGGCCCGAAAATGACCCCATTTTGGGGGGCTCTCCCCCTCGCGCTGAGTGCCCGCTCCG
Source organism: Diplonema papillatum (assembly GCA_030068145.1). NCBI lineage: Eukaryota > Euglenozoa > Diplonemea > Diplonemida > Diplonemidae > Diplonema > Diplonema papillatum. Next base: position 86,769 of record JAPJBO010000643.1, read on the forward strand.
GGGCCCACCTGGGCCCACCTGGGCCCATTCGTGGACCTTCGGAGACCCCTTTACCTCGACTCAGCCCGTCAAAAACCGTTTGGGACCCGTTTTGGGCCACACAGACGGGGGTTCGGGGCCAGTATGGGGTGACGTCAAAAAGATACTTATATAAGATATATTAGTGCAAAGGGGGGGGGGGGTTTGGCATCGTCTCATATGAATAGCAAATTTGGGCCGTCTCCCAAGTTTACTGTTTACCCGAAAAACAAACTTGGGCGGGCGGGGGAAAAAAAAAAAAAAAATGATAATCTTCTGAACCGGCAGTTCTTTTTTTGGGTGTTGGCCAGGGTCAGTCAGGGCACCATGCCACCGAAGAAGCGGGCGAGATTCGATGGCACACTCGCTGGCTTTTTAGCTCCAAATGCAGAACCTGCTGGGCATGCTCGAGTGCGCCCAGGAAGGAGAAGTGTCAGCAGCTCAAGTCGAAAGCGCAACATCAGCCAATATTCGGGTTATCGCACCTACGACTGCCACTCTAGCCGACTTCATGAACCAACAACTCGCTCCCAGAGGATTCGCATACCAATCGACGCATGCAGGAACTATGTGCGGGAATTATGCAACATCGCAGAGAAGTCTAGATAACGTAGTCCTCTGTCTCCGTGGTGGCTTGTATTGACCGGAGCAGGTGCTGGCGCCAGGAAACTAGTTCGGGGCTAACGTTCTCAGTTGGAACACAAACAGACCCTGTTGCCCCAACGCCCTTACCCGATCTTCTTGCCGCAGCGCGTTCTGACTGCCAAGTTGGCACCTGGCTGGGCGAGCATGACGCAGCAGTGTCCAACGTGAGACGAGAAGCGTCGGAAACTTCTGCCAAAAGGCAACATTCCAACTGCCCAAGTTTCACCCACTGCACTCCCAACTTTCCCGCCAAATCTCTCAGACCCATACAAGTCCCTGGAAAAAACAACGACCGCACAAAAAAAAACGTAGGTTTGATCGGCCGACTACAAGTTGCACCTTGATCCCGAATTTTTGCAACGACTGTCCCTGTTGCTCTGGTCCGTTTCTCTTCCTGAAAGAAAAACCCCCTTCGGAAACCACAAAAAAAAATAACGCTACCTACCCCATCCACCCACCCCCCCTCGTGCAATTGAGGCACTTGTTTTACATAAGCGCCAGCTTGAAAGGAAGTGCTCGACGATGCTGCCCGACAAAGAACAGAAGGGATCCCAAGTGCTGTAACTACCGAACCACGTGTTGAACGGACGTGAGGTCATGCGGGTCTACCCCTGCACGACAAATCACACAAACAAAACAGGTCAAAGTCCTGAGTGAGAAAACAACACACGGTGGTGTAAGCGAAGAACAAATCAGATTGTGTTTGTATTGTATTTGCCCCTTACCTCTATATTTCCTCCCTTCCATTCGGAGTCGAAGCAGCTACGTCGAGTAATTTTACAGGGTTCGACCATTGTCTAACTTCAGTCTAACTTCAGTCTGATCAGTCTGATCAGTCTGACTTCAGTCTGACTTTAGGTTTGAATCTTTGGCGTGGCTCTGGTGTTCGTTGCTCCACGCCCAATTCCAAGCGTTTTCGGCTGTCTCAATTGCACACACGGGGCAGGCAGCAACATATAATTCCCCACCCGTCCTCTTAACAGGTCTGTTCCCCCCTGTTCTGTTGTCGTGGTCTTCACTTCGCGTGCATGTGTGTTTATCTCTCTTTTCTCATCGCGTAAATCGCCCTTTTTCCTGCCGATGGCGTCCCTTCGTGAGGAGAGTACCAACCGAGGAGCATGCATCACCTCACACCCCGTGTCGGGACGGTGCACATGACCACCAACAACAAGAGGTCTGCACTTGAACCCAGTACGACAGAGTGTTAGACAATGCACTCTATCTACACGGGTGTGCTCCAGCACCGGGCGGGTGTTAAACTGTGCGGTCCATTTTGCGGGTGTGGCACACCCGCAAATCCAGCGTGTATCCGTGTGTGGTCACCTGATGTTGCGGGTGTCCACTGGGTTTGCCACTAAATTTGCGGGTGTCACACCGGATTTCACACTGGAATTGCGGGCTGTATATATATGCTACGTTGGATCTGCGGATGTTTCTGGCGACGTGCAGCGGTCAAGGTCAACGACAGGCTGGGGGAAGTATTACGACTTCGAGGAAGGGGTTCCACACAGGGAAGTGTCCTCGCCCCAGCACTGTTCATTGCCTCCCTCGCTCTCGGACTCGAAATGCTGCTCCCGGGCGAATCGCGCTTGTTTGTGCAACCTGGATCTCTCACCCAACTTCTACTGGATATAGAAGGGTCGAAGACAGGTGTTCGGTACGCCTGGGTAAACCACGGAAAAGAGCCAACTGGACTGTCAGGGTGGCTGCCAACGACTTCCAGCCTCGAGAGATGCATAACCACGATGGTGTGGCACATTGCACACAGGACAACTACGGGCTCAGAGCACGGACTCACCACTGGGATCGTCCGTTCGCTATTTGCTGATGATCTGGCAGTCGTTCTGAGGTGTACCCATGCCCGACACTCTGACCGCACAGTTAACTCCCCACCCGGTGCCGGTGTGCACCGTGTATTCATCTATTTGGCATCGGAAAGTAGGCGCGAGACCAGACGAACCTTGTGCGCCAGCTTCGTTTAACTTGTGATTCTAACAATCGGGACTCACCCCCGGGTCCCCCCCCTCCCCCAAAAAAAAAGTTCTCGCTTTCATTTTTTTGTATTCACCGGTTCTGCCAACGCCAACGCGACCTTTTTTTCGAAAGAGAGAACAACAGAAGACACAGCAGTGCCATCCCCCGCCTGCTGTTCCTGCGCGCGAACTACGCATGCACTACGCACTACGGGGGTTTCGGGGTACCAGAACCCGTGTGGTAGTGAGGCACTCGGTAAATGGCCCGACAGCGCACTCAGTACGCTGGTACGCCGGAGCCGGAGTGCGCCGCGTGTATTCATTACCGAACCCCCACTCTCACCGTGGGGTAGTGAAGCACTCCGTGCAGCGCTGCGCCGCCAGCGAGGGCATCTGACGCCTGCAGCAGTCCTCCTGTCCGCTGGACCTTCGGCTCTCTCTTTTCCAGCAAACTTGTTTGAGCACCTTCGGTGCGTCCAGGGGGGTCGAGTGAGGACCAAAAGAGAGACAAGAGGTATTGGGCGACAAAGCCCTGGGCGTTAGAAGCCCCGCTTGCAGTTTCAGAAAGCAAGGTTGGAAGGGGACGATTCGGAAACTGAAGGACTCGGATTTGGAAAATTTACACAGGCAATTCTTGCAGTTTACTGAGGGAAAAGGAGCGAGACGCATGGCTGGATGAGCGGATGGGCACGACCACCTCGAATCGACACCAGGAGAATTCGGGGTGGGGCTGCGACTAGTATTATTCCGGTAAAGGTAGTACTCCTGAACGAGCCCGAACCAACAGGATCAAAGAATGTCTGTTCCCAACCTCGCTCCCCTCGGTCGCTGGTGACTGGTTCCGTGACGGATTCGCCTGTGCTCTAGCAGCACACGGGTGGTCCTGGCTGTGACGAGCTACGAACAGCCGCCTGACAAACCAGACTCACGCCGCTGTCCTGTTCGCAGACACTCAGGTTGCGCGCTGTTGATGGTCCGCCTTATGTGTCCGTGGTTTAAAGGACCGAAACACGGCGCAGACGGGACCAGTGTGGTGTTGGGCACATATCCATTCCAAGCACGTTCTTGCAATCCCCGGGCAAGCAGTTAAAGAGACCCACATGCGGCGAGCCGCAAGGCGAAGACACTAGCGCCCATCGCCACACCCACAGGGTTCGGCTTGCACAAAAAGAGACGGTCATCCGGTAGCACCAAGAAGACAGACAGTCACCAACTACGGCACCATACTGAGGAGGGCATGCCGTAAGTACAGTATGTGGACAATGGCCGAAACCACCAACTGACCAACAACGAAGGTACCCACCGATTCTCTTACCTCGTGTAACCACAACTCTTACGACACTCAGCGCACAAAGGATATCTTCCCAAATAGACGAAGGTCACCCGGAGACTTTAAAACCCCGGAGTTTCAAGCGAACTTTCTCTACAAAAAAAAGCTAAGAGTTTTCGCCCCGGATTCCAACTTGGCCAACCCCACTGCCCAAGTCCTTCATTCCCCCCCCCCCCCCCCCCCCCCCCCCCACCACTTTTCCATCGGTTGCGTTACTGATTCAATCAAACAGCTGTGCCCTCCACCACACCTTCACCACAGTCCCCCTGGCCTTTGCTGCTCGGAGGGGCGACGAAAAGAAGAGAAGTTTGTTCTTCCAACCGCGAATCGGGGGGAAAACACGCACCCTCCCATTTTTTTTTTTTTTTTTTTTTTTTTTTTTGCCGCGCAACGACTTCTTTTCGTTCGTAGAGTGCGCGCGTCATATATCCCAAGTCGAAAAAAAACCACGTGCATGTGAGAGGGAAAGTTCACACCGTCGTCACAAAGGTACAAGCAAAACAAAGCCTTTTCATGGTGTGGTCCACACGCCCCATTGATAGAACCCGGTAAGCACCTGACACAAACCAGGCAAAGCCTGAATCTGCTCGCACCATTTTAACTCCAAAACTTGAAACAGTTGTGAAGAAGAAACCGCAGAAAACGGTGCGCAAAAGATAAAAAGCAACACAGCAACTAAGAGAAACCAACTCACACAAGTCAAACGGAGACTTCAAAAAACCGACTACCTAGCCCCCCCCCCCGTGCATAAGATGGATGAAAAACTCGGTGTTTGGCAGTATCCATCTTAATCAAGGGGGGTATCCATCTTAAACACGGGGGCACTGTAGACTACAGTGTAGTCACTTTGCACAGGGGTACCTCACCCCCGTGTTTAAGATGGATTGTGGCGTTCTCGCCCATTATCCATCTTACTGGGGGGGGTCGAATACAGGAGGTACCTTGAATAGAAGAGGTACCTTGAATACAAGAGGCATTTTGGAAATCTGGAAAAAAGTTGGATTTTTTCTTGGTCCGCATAACAGACCTTTTTCGACGGTTTTCTGATCGCGATGAGCTCTGATGAAGAGAACCGTGAAAAATAGACGGGGGACCAAAAGCTATGTGCGTGGTTCGTGGGTCTTTACCAGATGCGGGGCACCGGGCATGGAAACTACAGGGTTTCATTGGGAAGGACGGGAATCGACCCACTGGTTGGTGACATTTCTTTGCTGGCCCCATGTAGCAGACCTTTTTCGGCGAATTTGTGCTCACGTTCAGCTCCGATGCAGAGAACCGTGGAAAATAGACCCGGGGACCATAAATTACGTGCGTCTTTCAAGGAGAAGGGAGTTCCCGCGGGTTCCGGGTTTGCGGTACTTTTTTTCCATTTCTTTTTCGGGAAAATTGCAGGATCGGCACGCCGAATACAAGAGGTACCTCTTGTATTCGACCCCCCCCCAGTAATCAAGGGGGTTTGGCTATCCATCTTATGCACGGGGGGGGGCTAGGTAAGGGTAGCTAGAAGAGGTCGCCCCCCGCAACCAGTCTTGAACACGGGAAATAATGGGGGGTGGGTGGGTGTCCAATCGAGTGCGGGTTTCGGAATGCAGTATACCCCTCTCAGAGTAAATGGACTACCATTACATTGGTGGCAATCTACGCGGGGAAGGGGCCCAGTTGGATAGCAGTGGTAACTCCATTGCTAGTTACAGGGCCGAATAATCCAACTCGATCCAACTCTGTGGCCTTAAAAACCGCGGAGGCGGAGTGGATACAATGGACCG